>NIPQ01092208.1:0-21933 GCA_002806875.1 Lepidotrigona ventralis hoosana | reverse complement strand
CCCCCCCCCCCCCCCGAGTTCCTCGTATTTCGCCGATATAGAGTTCGGATATATAATCGTACGAAGCGGGGCGTTAAGTTCGGCTTGAATTTCAGAGTTGGTGCGCGCCTCGGTTGTCGCCGAGGTCGGAAGATTTATGAATTTCGGTAATACGTCTTAAATTCTGGAAATGTTTCGTTCAACAGCTTCGCACGTACCTCATAAATCTTAGCCCCGGGATCGACCCGTTTTCTGTTGCAGAGTTCGCGAAAGGACGACTGGCGAGCACCTTGACGAACTTCCCGCTGCAAACTGCAAACTCGCAAGTNCCTTGACGAACTTCCCGCTGCAAACTGCAAACTCGCAAGTTCGCCACGAAGGGCCGAACGAAGGCTGGCACGAGCCTCTCTCCTTCCTCCAGAGACTTCCTTAAATCTATCCTGGAATACGTCGACCGAAAGTGTTCGTAATAAATGAAGAATCTCTCTCTTCGACCACCCTGGCAAAGTGTAACGCAATACTTCAAACCCAACCCGTAACTATTCATCACCGCGGCGCGTACGCAGCGTCGAAACTATCACATACTCGAATGAAAAATTACACGTCAACGTTCGTTTGCCTTCGCTTCGAGAGAAGCGAAGTGTTTATTCCGAAAGCCCGGGGAAATTATATATGGAAATCGACGAGTTCACGTCTCCACCCGATAAAACCACCCCCATCGAGCGAAGAGAGATCTCTCGAAGAGCCTGAAATTTGTTCAACCACTTTACCTGCGTGAAGTGCTCCCTCACTTTTTTTTACACGGCTACACTAATCTTGCGAGTTAGAATAAACTTCTTTGCCGAACTTCTTTGCGCGGCTTTTTCAACGAAAAGAGTAGAGCGAGGAGGAGAAGAAGAAGACAGGGAGAGGAAACTTTCGATCGTTTCGCGGATTCTACCGCGAGAAGAATTCCAGATGGAAATAAGTTACTGCCATTATTTCCACTGCATCTGTCGATGAAAGACCGTTCACCGACGAAATTCCAGTAGCCGCCGATTTCCAATAATCGCGGCTTCGTTCTCCAACTTTCGCCCGTAACTTTGAAAATAACGAAGTACAGAGTGGGGAACCTTGAAACACAGACGAGAGAAATAATTTGTCTTTTCTCCGTCAAAACTCCAAGTTTCTTCATCGAGGAGTAATTTTTTGACAATTGTACACATTTAATTGGTAGAACTTACGACTGAAGGAGAGTATAGTCCTTGAGTCACAAAGGAACTCGAATAAAAAAAAAAGTGAGCAGAAAGTTTCATTGTTTGTTATAATCCAGCATCCACTGACAATGATATACAAATTCTAAAAACAAATGCATCATAGAGTTTCGTCGCGTCCTATCCAAACGAATCATTGAAAAAAGGAGAAGAAGAGGAGGAGGAGGAGGAGGAGGAAGAAAGAGAAAAAGGAAGAAAAAGATAGGATCGAAACGTTAGAACGAAAAAGGGAAAGTAGTGGAAAGCAGCTGACTGCTGTTGCTGGGATGCCCCCATGACAAAAGGGAGGCACGTGGTGATGTCTTGTTGTTGTTGGTGCTGCGACAACCTCGGCGGTGCCGGTTCTTCAAGTGCTGGTGCTGGGGGTGTTGTTACGGGTGCATCTGGCGGCAGTGTTGTAGTCGGTACAACTAACGCAAACAACGCTGGTGGTGGTGGTCTCGGTATTGCTTCCGGTCTTTCAGCGATGCTGTCGTTGGTAGTCGTCACCGTTGCCATCAGCACGGGAGAGTGGCTTCTGACGGAAGAGAAACTACCAAAAACTTCATCGAACGCCTCTGCGGAGCCTGACAGCAAAGTTACCTACAGTGGTCTGTGGAGAGTCTGCGTTGCCATAAGTAAGTAGCTTTCACTTAACTCTCGATGCTTCGCCGTACAATTGCTCGGATTGCGTCTTCAGCTTCGAATTGCGAATGTGAATTTGTTTGTCGTCTTGTTAACGAGAAAAAAAAATATTGCTCGCAGCCTGTCTGTTTCTATATTTATATTAAATGTCGTGTAGCATCGTTGAATAATTGAATTAACGGATATAAAGTTGGCAGTGTGATTGCTCAAAGTTTAAGTGAGTTTATTTGTCGTCTCGCTTTTTCCTTTTACACAGCTTCACCTGCTTGCTTTCGAAGAAGAGAGAGTCTCTGTTTCTACATCGGATATTACAATGTTCGTTGAATAGCTGAACGAACAAGTATAAACTTTGGCACGAGTCGAGGAATGTATTTCAGCGATAGTAAAATTCGTCGATGTTTGAGAGGATAACGTTATGTTAATCTCCAACGTTGTTTCCATAAACAAGGCACAACATTCCTCATAATTACCGGAATCAGCTTAAATCGTAATCTGCTTATAAAGTTCAGAAGAACGGCAGGACTTATGAAGATTAACCTGAACGCGAAAGCAATGGCAAACAGTTCAGCTATGTAACATTGTTCCATCCCGATGCTTTCGTTCCCAAGCTCTGGTGTCATCTGGCCGGTTTGAAAAATATATCGACACGCGAGCAGAACTCCGTTCTGCGTAAAAGACGACGAATGACAATGGCAAATTTTCAAATATTCGCAATGACAATCGAATGATGGCAAAGAAAATGTAATAATAATGTTGGATGAAAACGTGCGAATGAAAGCTACTCGTTCAAAGAGAAAGGAACAAGTAAACAAAATGTTTGCGACTATCACTGAATTTCTTACAAAACTTGAAAGGCCACAGATAAAAACGCCATCCAGTCATTATTTCCTTTACATCATAAAGGAGTAACTTTTATCGTCGACTTGCCTCGGTAAAATAAGATAACAAGTTTACTCTCTCTCTCTCCNAAATGTTTGCGACTATCACTGAATTTCTTACAAAACTTGAAAGGCCACAGATAAAAACGCCATCCAGTCATTATTTCCTTTACATCATAAAGGAGTAACTTTTATCGTCGACTTGCCTCGGTAAAATAAGATAACAAGTTTACTCTCTCTCTCTCCCTATTCCGATTGCCTTCTTATTCTTAAAGTCTTTCTTAAGTCGAGCTCAATGCCACGAAAGGATATTATCGAGCACTTTGTAGAATACGCGATCTTGTAAAGACCGATCCGCTTATACTACTCGCATCGTGTTCGAAAAGTGATATAGAAATAGATACGACGAGTGGCGAACGATAACGGAAATTGAAAAAGAGGAAAATAAGAATAGAACTGAAACGACGAAACGAAGCACCGTGAAGCCGGAAAATTGTTTGGAACCTTCTTTGTAAGGGAATCTAATTCGGTGTCGTTCGAGCTTCTTCCCAACCTTTGAACCGTATCAAGGTATAAAACTAAAACAGTTACCGTGTGTGCACCGTGGTCGTTTATTAGATAAAAAAGTTTTCATCTAATCGATGTATGTGTCGCGAAATTATAAAAAAAAAAAGAAAGATCTCACCGAGCAATATGATACGTAACACTAGTTTGCAGATTAATTTAACCACGCTTCCGCAAATGAGTAATGACCTCAATGGACTATTTGTTTGCTAGCATTCAGTTCTAAGTTTTCAGAGAAAACTAATTTCCCTGGAACAATGAGAATCAGTTTCTTCGGAAGAAGATTGAACCACTGCCGTAATTCCCCAAGACCTGAAGTTTCCTGTAACTCGTACCTTTTTACAAATCTTGTTAACCGCCGTGAAAGGATTCTCAACTTCAAAAGTGATAATACCTTCCCGGTCAAGAAATCCACGCTATGATTGAAGAACGCGCGAAGATTTCGATAGGATACACCTTATTCGATGTTACTTCTTTTGTGATTATTGTAGTATCGAAATTATTACAATGTATAGTTATATTTTTAGTTACTTTTATTTTTAATAGATGGCCTGTTTGCTGGAGATGCGTGAACGAAAAGTATGATTGTGATGTGAGAAGTACAGCGTTGGCGTTGAGCGCTTTTCTTTTTTTAAAAGGAGAGAGTCGTGCGAGTTGTAAAACAGCGTTGAATGAGTGCGGTCAAAAGAGTGATCATTTTGTGTTGCATAAAATAATTAATTGTGTCGTTTGAGTTATATTCGAACTAAATTACTTTTTTTACATTTAAACGCGAATTAATCGTAGCAGATGGAGGTAAATTAACGAAATGCGCCATTTAATTTTCAAATGTCCGCAATTCCTTGACGCAGCAGCTAACTTCTGGATTGTGTCCCTCTTGAGTAGCACGTATACCAAACTTTTCTGCCTGTCCGCAAACACTCTCCGATGCCCCGTGGGCTTTCTAGACGTAGCTCGACGTGACTGTTTCACTAAGCGCACCTCGACATAATAGAATACAATTTCAATATATTCGTGATATAATAACGGGCCATCGATCACACTGTATTATAAACCGTCCAAGCGTGCAAATTCCAGCTCCAAAGCAGGTGTTGAAACTTCACGCGCCACTTTAAACCAGCCCTTTCAATCGCGTTGTGTCGGGAAATAAATTCCAAACACTTTTGGGAATACGATACTGATACAGAAATTAATCTTTTGGCTAATTTCATTTTCCCTCTTCCGCTAAGAATCCTTCGAATTCTTCCTTCGCGCGGAATTATTCCCTCGCTTTGACTACGAAATCAAGTTTGTTGAACTTGAGGAAATTAATTTCGGTTTCAAACACTTGGGAGATTATTTTTCACTAGTTCGCTCGTGGACGCTCCGCGAATAAATCGGACGGCTAACTCGCGCACTTAAAGAAGTAGATTTTTCATTCCGACGATTTCGAGATATCGCCTTCCGTTTCATAGTTCCCGACACTGCTTTCCATGGCCGTTGGCGAACTTTTCTTGAATACTTAACCAGCGGACGACTTACGGGGCATCCCTCGAGTAACGTTATAACCCGAGTTTAGTGCGTGCTACACTCGCGAGTAGCCAGATAGCACCATCTGCTTCGCTACTGACGTTTGTCTAACGCCGGACAGATATTCGCCAAATATTCGTGAAATGTCTATCTCAATCACGGCTGGTTAATATTCATCCCGCAATTACGACATTAAATTTGAAAATATTTCCACGAAGTTGACGCAAAGGCGACTGAACGAAATATTATTATACGAATAATTAAAACGTTGATTTCGCCAACAATGAACCACGGATTTTATACATATATATATATATATTTCCTGGCACTTTTAATTTCGCGGCCAGACAACACGTAGCACGTCGTGTCTTATGCATAGAAATTATAAATCTTTTCATCCTCTGTTAACTTTTATAGGTGCGCGACACTAGCTGCTCGCGTGCAGGTCCAGCCTTAACTACATTGCCAGACACGTAGGTCTACGTGCTTCAACCTTTGAATATTAATGTCTAAACGGAGTCGCGATACCGGGGCGAGATGTTCCTCCGTTATGTAACTTGCAGCCTTTTGCCAATGTAGCAACTTTGTTCGTTGTTATCCCACCGTTAAATTAATTGCGATGCAGTTGCTCAACCTGTGTTCAATTACCATTCGGAAAAAGATCTCTATGCTTTGATACTCTTGTTAACCACAAGACGAATGCATTGGATCAAAAGTATTATACCAGAGATACCTTTGTCAACTGATTACAAGCCATTTCCAATATCTCTTTGCAGGAGATTCTCCCCTGTTCGAGGAAAACAACGGGACGTTGTTGCGTTTAACTCATAATATCCTCAAAACGTTTCCCATTTGCTATTCCGCTTCGCTATCTCGCAATGGAACAAGGCGGAATTAGATACACGTATCTTTGCGCGTGCAACGAGCTCGCTATCTACAACTTATCTCACCAGATAAGAACAATTTATTTTAATCTTACCGCCGCACGGTATTTTATACACTTTTGCATCGTTGTCTGTTATGTCCATTGCTTTGTACGATTCCTATAATTTGAAATTATTCGACTGAGCAATCGTACGAGTATCCGCACATCTTTGACACAAGTCTCGTTGTATCGATTAATAAACGTGTTTGCGGACAGTCACGACTGATATCGATCATGCGCATGTCCCTTGGAATTAACGATCCCACGTTAATCTTCAATTAGACTTGTCTGCCCCGGATCAATGAATAAAGATTGCCGCATCTTGAAACAACTGAACAACAGCGGATTTTTGTGCAAGTTCCTACTTTTGGACCAACGTAACTTTAAGGACCAGCCACTTGTGGAAAATGAATAACCATGACTACTTTGTTTTAATTTGTGTAATAAGATGGCTTCTAGTAGATTCTTACTTGAATCAAAATGTTATAAAATTAGTGATGAAACTGCTCGTCAGATTACCCTCTGAAATACTCTGTTTAAGTAAATACTACTGTTGAATACTATTTATTAACTTCTGTCTAATTTTATCAAAGTCTTCCTTTACCTTGGATTGCCCTATCCAAAGAACAACTCTGAGAAGTTGGTCTTAGAGCAATGTATTAAGATTACTATTGAATACTATTTATTAACTTCTGCCTAATTTTCTCAAAGTCTTTCTTTACCTTGGATTGCTCTATCCAAACAACTCTGAGAAGTTGGTCTTAGAGCAATGTATTAAGATTACTGTTGAATACTATTTATTAACTTCTGCCTAATTTTCTCAAAGTCTTTCTTTACTTTGGATTGCTCTATCCAAAGAACAACTCTGAGAAGTTGGTCTTAGAGCAATGTATTAAGATTACTGTTGAATACTATTTATTAACTTCTGCCTAATTTTCTCAAAGTCTTTCTTTACTTTGGATTGCTCTATCCAAAGAACAACTCTGAGAAGTTGGTCTTAGAGCGATGTATTAAGACCTAATCAAGGGAAGTATGGAAGATTTGCAAAATTTCACTCCAAAATAATTCCAAAAAATTTCAGCGTAGCATGACTGTCTTCTGAGAACTATTGCAATCCTTCGAGTGCTCACGTGTTTATGACGAGGCAAATCTGTGAGAACGAAAGACCTCGTCGCACAAACTCCTCTAACGAACTTCTAACATTCGCAAGTGATCAAATGGATTAGAAATTCCTGATTTGCCACGCTGGGTTGGAGCACATCCGTGTCACATAAGTGTTACGTACTCTTGGCTCGAACAAAATGTTCCCAATTTCTCCTATTATATTAATAATCTACTCGTCCTAGACCTAAATTTGACCAATACAACGGGGGAACAGTTTCCACGAAACAAAGACGAATCACCAGATCGATCCCCGAGTACGAACGCTTCTTATCCTGTTATCTGCTGGACAATCTTTCGTTTCTTTTTTTTTTTTTTTTTTTAGGGGGAAGAANACACCTGAGTCTTTTAAGAGAAGACCCAGGTAGTGTCGGATTCTTACCGACTAAAACCTCCACGATGGCCGTCCTCTGCACGTTGGGAGAGCTCCGGGACCTTTTTATACACACAGAGCTCTCCCGTGCTGTTGTCCTAAAGGACAATATTTTTTTTTCTTTTTTCGCCCGAACAGGAGCTCGAACCGACTGAACTATCCCTCTACAGACGCGAGGGAAACAGAAAACATTTTACTGCTAATATTCACGAAACGTATTCTGTATTCTCTCTCGAGTCGAACATTCACGAGTCTCGTGTGCTATGTCGATTAACAAACTTCATAAACATCGCCAATTTCGCCTATATTAATAATCCAATGTAAGAGCTCGTCGAAATTTGATCAATGGCGGGAGAACAGTTTCCACGAAACAAAGATGAATCACAGGGTGCAAACGCTTCTTATCCTGTTATCCGCCAGACAAGCCCGAGGTTTCCCCTTTAGAGGAGGGGAGGAGACGGGAAGGCAGAAAGCATTTAACTGGTAATATTCACGAAACGTTTCTGTGTTCCGGTTCAGGCTCTGCCGATAGGAATGACGGCGTGGTGTGAGAGAAAGTCTGAAGGAGACGAGTACAGTGGGTCGGAAATGACTCGTTACCGAGGGCACCGGAAACCGCTCCCCCTCTCCAGCTGCCATCATTCGGTCTTCAAGCAGCTCCACGCCCATCGAGAACGATGCCCGTGGCTATGCCGGAGGATAAAAAGAAAAAAAAAAAAAAAAAAAAAAAAAAAAAAAAAAAAAAAAAAAAAAAAAACATTGCCCACCACCCANCTCCTCCCAGAGAAAAAAGATAGAAAACGAAAAGGAAAGGAAATAGAAGCTACCGACGGAGGAGCTTCGCCCTCATCCAACTTCTTATCTCGATCGAAGATATTCTTCGCGGTCGAAGCAACCACCAAATGACCAAGGAAGAAAATCGTGTATAAAACGCAGCCGATTTATTAGAAACGGCGGGCCATCACCGTTTCTCGTTTTCAATTTAGATCAGCAACCACCGTTCCCAAGGATTATTCGCGTTACGATTATCCACGCTGAACGACGTGTCGTTTGCCAATGTGTTTCGTTTCTCGGCACATTGCAAGTTAATTGAACACTGAAATTAACGTGGCTTTGATGTTTCCATGTTAATGCCACTATGGAAGCTATGACACCATCACTTAAAGCTAAAGCTATCAATCGCTTGCTAGGCGATTCTTGACAGTAGTATCTGTAAAATTCTGTTTCATTAACATACGTTTAATGCGTCGAGTGGCACGGTGTACATTTTTGAAATTTCTGTCATCCGAGTGTGTCTGTGTGTCTGTTGCGACGAAGATAATTTCACCGAAGATAAATCGGACGTTGCTGGCGTCCAACAGGAGGAGTACACGTAAATGCGGACCGCGACGTTAAAACTCAGGACCTGTGATAAATGCTTCCGGGTATTTAATAGAGTAATCGTCCAGGGTAGTGTCTTCGTAACATGTCCAGGTAGCCCCCGGACTCGTTTGTTCCAATTAGCCGCGCTGATGTTAAATAATGTCACGCCGGGGGAAACCGGTCGCGCAACGTGCCCGACTACTCCCATAGCAGTTGTAAATTGGATGATCCTATTTCGTTGCAAACTTCATCTCCTATCCCGTGGTCTCGTGTGGCTCACTACGATCCCTCGTTTCTTCTTTAAATGGCCATCAGAAAATCGAAACGACGACTAGAGACCAAGACACAGTACTCTTCTCGTGTTCCCTTCGCTCTCTCTCGCAAATTCCAGTGATCCCGTGCAGTAAAAGTCCTTTTTAATTAAAAGTAGCTTGTAACTTGCGCGCTATTTCTTCACGCTTGACCGAGATTATGTCTTGTCCAGAGTTGCGTAAATTCGGGCGGCTCTAGTTTAGTCTAGTTTGCCAATTTTCTAAAATAATGTCTCTGGTAATTCCCCTGGGTAATAGTGGAAAATTGTTGAAATTTGTAGCACGCGAAATATTCCGTGAATTGTTTTGCCATTCTCTCTGCAGTAACGACAAGCGTAACGAGCATGCACAATTATGAGTGCAACAGAGGAAATTTAAACGAAGGGAATTGCATTTTCATCGCGAGCAAATTTCATTGATAAACGAAGAGTTTCAAATGAATCCGTGATAAATAAAATTCAGATACTCCGTATGCGACATAAACACACGCTGTTTTATTATGGTACATGTAAGCACCCGTTATCTCCGCGGATTTTTTTTAACCAATGATAACTATAATATTTTCTACTAATAATTGATACTCCGGAAGCTGAATTGAAATATGCGCGAATTCCTAGAATAAACGGCCAGTGTTACCATGCCAGGGAAAGTTAGTGAATATGGAGCCCAAGAGAAATCTGCTCCCGAGCTGGAAAAATAGAATCCTCTGACAAACAGCATTAATTCTTCATTAGCGAAACTTCTTACTCGGAAGAAAATTGCAACTCGCTAAATCACAAACCGTACGCCTCGCAATCGTTCTAACTAAAAATTCCAAAGTTCTGCTTCTGGCTTCGTTTCAGATCCTAAAAACGCTTGGAAATCTCTCTTGAGACCTATCCTGAACTATTCGTGCAAAGTACGAGTACAGATGGACCGTAAGATCTCACATTAGAAGCAAGTTCCATTATTGCCGCTAAAAATCAAGACATTACACAACGGCACTACGAAAAGGATCCAATCGAAATTACGCCATCTCTTGTCCAATCCGACTGGTCGTCGAAAGAACAGGCCGTTTCATCCTCGGTAGTATCTCGAGGAACGACCGAAATTATCAAAATGAGAAGTTTGCAGAGAGGCGCGCGCTTCCCTGTGTTATGGTTGAACAGGCGACCATAGTGCATGTGCGTACGATCGACGAGCGCAAGTTATTATTTCTGTTATACATACCTGTGTCAGTGGGCACGCCGGCAACGAACCTGGAATATCGATTCCGAAACTGTCGAAGGGAGGCAATACGGCTGACTTCCGGCACGAGCCGGAAATGACTGTTCCATGCCTGCCAGACCAATTCCCTCCCCGCGCCTATGCACCCGCAACTCGGCCACATAACTATAAAAGGCCAACGCTTTGCGAATGATTTTCAGAAAACGCTTTGATACGCTCCGCCTCTCGCCCTGTTTCTTCCCCCTTCCCCCGGAATATCGAATGATGAACTGGATTAAACCCGATACGCGCGCTCTGCAATCGTCGCGGCAACGCGGCCATCCGACTTTTTGATGCATCGTTGCGCGTAATAGTTTCGGTTTAATGATCATTACCAACGGCAAATACACGCTGCCGCGTTTCACCACCTGTCCTTTCAGTTTCGAAACGATGTCGCAGCAACGGAATATTTGACGATTTACATAACGCAATTATTTAGTTTGCGGCTCTCCCTGTATATATTTGAAACACCACGCCGCAAAGGAACCACCCGTGTCGTTTACATCGCGAAATTCTTATATCTTATATATACTGTAGTCAGCCATATCTGTACATTTGTATTGCTACGAAAAGATTGAAACTGTAGCAATCTGTTAAGTGTTAATCCCCTAATTACTTCGTTTAGATTAGATTTAGGTAATTTCCTGGCGTAAAAGAATTTTAAATTGTACTGAATCCGCGATCGTCGTACTTTGTCTTGCAAGTTGGATGCCTTCGAGGGGATAATTATTAATTCACGACCTGAAAATACATGTATCGAGAAGAAACACCGTTGGAATTACGAACGATTGTTTCAACGTTAGAAAAAGCAAGCATTAAAAACACTCGTTGCTTTCAATGGATTCAATTTGTGCGATCTCTGCGCCAGTTATCCAATCGCACACGATACACGCATAGATACGATCTTTTAATCACAGTAACATCTATTTTACCGAACTTTGTGCAATGAATTTTGTTTATTTAACCATTCTGAACTCTGTGGAAATTCCACTTTCATGATTTTCGCTTTTGAAACTGATAATTAAAATACCTGACAGTGGCTTTGCCTCCCGACTTCGCCAGCTGGTGGCAAACATATTCGACGTAACTTGCAGCAAAGTTATATACCGCAACAAGGCAGAAGATTTGCTACAGAGTGTGAAATGAAATCGTGTGAAGCAGAACCACCGCGACGAACTGGCGAGATGATCTAAAGACGCGGCATCGAGGACGTTTGAAGCTTGCAGGTCACCACTCTTTGCAACCATGCTTTCAATTAAATGAAAACCTGTGAAGTAAACGTAAAAGACAATGCGACGACGAAAGGAAGAAAGATGAGATGATTTTTAAATTACATTCACGCGCTGCTGCTCCCTCCGTCTTTTGACTTTCAACTCGTCCGACTTCTCTCCCTCGTGACTTTCTTCGAACGTTCCCATTTTCCACGTACGGCAGAGAGTTAGACAATCACGTTTCTGGTTTTTTTTTTGCGATTACTATGTCCCAGCTCGATGCGAATTGATTTCGAGAAACGAAACCATCGTCTTTAAATCCGACTAACGACGAAATAAAATAAATATTTGATCGATACCGCAGTGAGCTTAGTTGCTTTAATTGCTTAGTCGCTAAATACGCTAGTCGCTAAAAGCTTAGTCGCTAAATACGATGGAAATAATACCTCATTTAGTGAAAGTTTTAATGAACTTTCATTTAGAAAGGTTCCGCGTTCCAGCAGTTTTTGTGCGCGCGACCAACGTGTTATTCCATTGTGTATCACTCTCGTTATCGAGAACAGAATGAAATCGCGAAGATTATTAAAAAAAAAAAAACAAAAAAAAAAGAGAGAGAGGAAAGAACAAACGCTCGAGAAATGCGAATGACGCAAACCCATGGGGTTAAGAAGCAGGGAATTTGTCAGAAATTGAAAACAACAGCGTGTAATTGTTTCGAATTTCCAGCGGGGAACGTCTAATTCGCGCGTTTTCCACACAATGCGTCCGGTAACAAAGAGGGAAGGAGAGAGAGAGAGAGACGAAAAGAAAAAAGAAAACGAAGGGAAAAGCTACAATGCAATGCAACATTACCACCTATGTCCCGGCGACAATGAAACATAAAACGCGAGAGCCGCGACGGCTGAAAACGACGGAGGAACGAAACAGTCGTTGCGCATCGCCATTGGAACGTTCAGCTGAAAAGCCGTGACGAAAAAACGAGGAATGAATTTACATTGGTATCGAGCAATTTTTCCCGGCGTGATCAACCTGCAACCACGCGGTGCTCGGACGAACGAGCACGAAAGCCAGGTCAAAATACAGAGATCGCTTCCTTTTGTTTTCCAGGCCCCCGCACGGAGTACGAGTGCTCGAGCATCGACTATTTCCCGAACGAGGAGTACAGTCCAGATCCCAGCGATTCAACCATGGCAATACCATGTGAGTATATCGCCGCGAGAAACGTGGACAGATCGAGCCGAGAGATCGAGTACGCGGGGGGACGCGCGTGCCTTTGAAGGGGGTTGATTAGGTGCCCTCTGTCTAGCACCGATTCGAACTCGAGTGTGTGACGCGCTTCGTAAAATATTCGGCGGCGGGAAAACGCTTTCAACTGGCAGAATCCTACCGTCCGCGGATAAATTGGATCCGACAATTTGTCTGTCCCGATTTTCCCTCGCTCCTTTCAATCCTCTTCCCTTCTTTGCCAGCGCTCGCTGCACACCGTTGCCGAGAAACCACGATACGAAATTTCAGGAAATTTCGCTTTCCCCCGAGAAAACGGTTTCCCCGGTCACCTCGTTTTCGCGCGATTTTTAATTACATTCGAGATAGAGAAGTTCGTCGCTGATAGAAGATCGTTGCGAGAACGCTGAAAATTGTTGCCACTTTCGAATGGAGACTTTCCGATCTTTTTTTTTTTTCTTTCTTTCTTGTAAGAGGATATAATTAATATATATTGCGTTTTAAAATACAGCGACTCCTCGGCGTTTCATCCCTACGAATTGTACTCGCTACAGAACCTGAAAAAAAAAATCTTTCTCTCTCTTCATCGGTGATTCTCCTTGTATTTTCACGTAATAACCGAATAGCTGGAGAACTTGGTAGAAGAGAAATTTCGACAGCGAACTTTTCTCATTCGTCGGGCCTCCGGTGCTCGTATTTTTTTACGTAGATGCAGTTACCAAGTCGGCAATGTTCTTCTTCGCTGCAACATCGCTGCTGGTGGTGGCCGAAGTTTGTTACTTCACGGCTCACGTTACTCATCCGAGACACAGGCTCTGCGTCTTTGTCGCCGGCGTGGTCTTCATAGTTTCCGGTGAGTAATAAACTACGCCAAGCTTAGTATCGCGCCGGATACTTTGCGCGCGCTCGCTTCCGAAGGGAAGCGTGTTGCGAGCACAGAACAAGCAGAATGAAAAGTACAAAGGGGGTATTCTGCCAAACGCTGCAATTTGTCGATTCGCGTGAGAAAAAAATTCTAGAAATCGCGATAATCGAGATAAATCGCTTCTCAGATACTACGCGTTCGATTTGTATTTTATTTTTTGCAAGCTCTCATATACACATATATATATATATATATATATATATATATATATATATATATTGTGAGAGAGAATANTATGTAAGTGGGCCACGTACGAAGATAGATTAAAGTTTAAATAATCGCGTTACCTCGGGGCTGTTCACAGCCCGTGAAATTGTCGCGAGAACTGCTGCAGGGAGATAACGCTCGAGTTATTAAATCGGTTTCCCTTTCAGGTTTGTTAATGCTGGTGGGAATGGTGATGTACATATCTGTATTCAAAGCCGAAGTTGGTAGCAAACTTAGACCAAGGTCATCGTTTCAGGTCAGTCGAATGTAGCATCCAACACTCATTGCCGCGTCCTTGTTTGCTTCAGAAGAAAGGATCAATCGATATCCTTTCGATATTTTTTTTTATTTAGCAGCAAACACACCAAATCGGTTGGGGAAAAAAATACTTGCACCTTAGGCGTTTGGAAAGAGAAGGAAAGAAAGTGAAATTTCGCGTTAAATACTCGAGTATAAAACGTATAAAAATCTGGGACGAGTTTAAATTTTTGTCGAGATTATGCACACCGTATAGCCGTGCAATATGTATCACGTGCGAAAAATGACGACGAGTTCCTCGGTTTCATATTTCCCTCCCTCGGTAACCTTAGATTACTTCTTATCTGTGTCATTGCCCGTGTGAATGAATATCTTGGCCGCAATCTTGCGATTTCAGGGACCACCCTTCACCTACAGGTACGGATTCTCATTTCTGCTGTACGTGAGCGGCTTCATCACGACCGAGGTCGCCGGCACTTACGCCATTTTCTTGTACATCTCCTGGCATCAGAAGGAACTGGTACGGAGAGACTCCAGGCGAAAAAATTACGGGGTTGGTAGTATCAGCTTCTTTTTTTACGACTTTCTTCGTCGGGATCGGCGGGCCGCGCGCCGAACGAACATATTTGCTAATAAAAGTTCTCATCAAGGCGACAGTCGCAGTCGTTCGTCTTCGTTTGGCAAAATAAGACAGAGAGAGAGAGGGAGAGAGAGAGAGGACAAAAGCGTAACTTCCGCGTAACAATACTCGAAAATTCTGGCAAGTTTTCGTTCACTTGACCTCGGCAAGCAAACTTTGCGCTTCTTTATTTTGACAAATCGCAATCGCAAATTTTCTCTCTCTCTCTTTCTTGGTTTACGCGTTTATACTTGAAATTCTTGAAAGTTTCAAAGTGTATAAGTTCTTCCTGTGAAATATTCAGCTAGCGTCTCGTGATTTCGACGATGAAATAAAACTCCCGCGCAAATATAAACTTCCGACCCGGCTGAGTTGCACCCTACACACCCTCTCGGCGGAGTTGAGTCTCTCGAACAAACTGGCTGGAAATTTGAGCGTAAAGTTTCCGCCTTTGAAAATCCGTGTCCAGATTATCTCTGAAATTCAAATGATTTCTTCCTTCAATGACCAATGACCGTTCGAACGTCGACGATTGATCGAAAGATAATCAATTGTTACCGAAAGCAAAGAGACGTTCCGTTCAGTACAAATTACTCGTTTGACAACTATTATAATAGCGCGCCAAGTGTTCCGCATAAACTCCCATCTGCACGCAATTTAATAAGTGTTCTCCACCAAGGCAGCCAGCTCGCACGAATTACTTCGGAACGAGTTTAATTTAAATTTTAGCGAACGTTGTATTACTTTGAAACAATATTATGAGTGGCAACAACGGCAGGTACATTAACGCGATTACGCGAACAACGTCAAACGCGAACGTTTGAACGAAACGAATCGAGGAGGTAAAAAAGAAAGGGACAATTTCTCCTCCTTCTTCCTTCCGTCAAGGACTCTACGATGAAATCTGCCGCCCATTAGAACCATCCCGACACGGCGAATTTAGGCGACTTATTCTAACTGCGAATTGCGATCCGGCAGGCTAGAAGTTAAATTACATTTAACTAGTAAATAGATACCGAAATGAAAACGAAGCGGAACACGAGGCAGAATGGCAAGTGTTGGCTCACTCGGCCTGCGAGTACTTGAGATCTCATTCGCGCGATGCCATCGTGCTCGAGCGAAACAAGTGACGCTCTTCAATTCTCGCGTCCTCTGGGTAGTTTTCATCGCGCTCGCGGCGCAAGATTAAAAGCATCGGTTCTCTCTCTCTCTCTTTATAATGGCAAGCTTTGGAATTTTCCCGCGCGAAAACACTTGACAGAGGGGAAACTGACACTGTCGGTGGGGAACACTGGCGATTCTCAGCTGACGCTCTGCAAATTGAATCGGGAACAGTGGCAAATGGCGAAGAAAGACGAACCGAGCCTTGGAGGTTGGTCACTGTGCCCCGATGAAAGAAAATTTCATCCTCTCGACGTCGTATCAATATGTAATTGTAGTTAAAACTACATTAAGAAGATTAGACAACGTACCTGTTGCCATCTCACCTGGTGTGAGAGTCTAGTAAATAACTCTCGACAGTCATTTCGAAGATTAGAACACTTTAAGCAATTTTAATCCGGCTGGAGTTTCGCGAATGTCCGACGTATCAAAAGGTAAACGTATTTCACTCGAAACGAGGAGGAAACGCTCTCTGCAAATTCACCCCGTTGAATCCAGAATTCGTTCGTTTTCATCGGCCGAATCTTTCGATTGGGAACAGGATGAACGGACGCGCGACACGACAGGGGAATGGAAAGCATCGTGAAAAGTAATAAAATAATGAACACCGGGGAGCATGGTAAACGCGGGCAGTGCATCGGAAGAGCAGTGAGAGGGAGCACAATAGAGAAGGGAAAAGAACAATTCGCAACGTGCAGCGATCCATGTAGCCTCTGTTAACGTCGAACTTGATTCATCCCCTCTGTCTCAGTGGAAGTGCAATGACTTCTGTGTAGTAAAACCGGTGTAAGTAGAATAGGTCAGCTATATACCGACCATCAACCTTGTCCCATCCCTCCATCCTCTGCATGCATGTGTCCATGTTGTCCCGTTTCTCCTTTCAAATTTATGTACAAAACCAGGTTCATCCCATTAACTCGCGATTCTCTTTAGAAAAACTTTATCTGTACTTTTTGAGGAAAACCGCGAGAAAAGAGTAAGGGAAATTTTAATCGAAACTGGGATTGAGATATTCGTTTTCTAAACTCTAGGCGCGAGACGCAATTACGCAGATTTGCTTCTATTATATGCATAACATATTGGTTTGTTTTCTAGAATATTTACCTAATATTGTCGTTTCTATTCAAAGACAATAAGCGATGGTCGTCTTGTCTCGCGTCCTCCTTTCATAGCGTTTCTTTTCCAGGGCGTGTATCACTTGGACAATCACCACGTGCATCATGCAAATCACGCTACTATAGGCCACAGCGGTTTCCTTTGCGAGAGGCATCAGAAGAGATACTTCTTCGGCAGGGATTCGGTGGATCACGTCGACTTCGACGAGTTCTTACCGCCGCCGCCAAATTTAGACTATCACGATTATTCCAGACAATTCCCAAGGGACCTTACCACGCAAACGGTAAACAGTGAACGCTTTCCTTCGAAAAAGGAGTATGCAACTCCGCTCTTAGGCAACATGAGGCAGAAATTATTAATAAATACAACGTTCACGATATAAAGTAATCACGCAATATAAAATATATACTTTGTACGCTAAAAATCTTTGTTAACACGTTCCGTGGCAAGCCATTTTTGCCTTTTGTTGTCGTTCAGGCCATTTGATATTTTGACTAAAGGTTGATATATTGTCACACAATCTTTCATTACATCATCAATCGATAAGTAGTTCTCTTGTTTAGAGTAGATATCACTTGTGGTAATATTATTAGAAATATGGTGGTACACGTGGCCTGAAGATCAAGTTTAATATATACCACCGGTGCCGGTGGTACACATGGCACATAACGTGTTAATACAATGATACATTTATTATATTTACAATACATAAAATTAAATAAATATAAACTACGTTTATTTACATTTAATTTTTAACTAAAATAAAATGGAATAAATATAAAACTTTATTAACAAAGAGTCTGTTGATGTATTGATATATTGTGTTAAACAGCATTATAAAATATGTGCACGCCATAATCCATGATAAGTACTGAATATTAAAAATAAAAGTGTCCCGAGACTTTCGAGATAGTTTGCGTAATATTCTACTCCATGGGGAAGGATTATTTTAATTTCAACGTTAACATCTTTCTCGCGGTTTTCACGCGAGTTACAAGAGAAACCGAGCGAATGAGATTAAACGTTACGTATTAAGTGCAAATAAAATTAAATTCCCCGGATGAATATCGTTGGAGCTTTGGTAAAATGAAATCAATTGCAGGTGAGCACGACAGCCGACGTGCTGCAGGAAGAGGAAGAGGAATACAGTCCCAGTGTTCAACACGAGTTCGTGACTTTTGATCTTGACGAACCTCTGCCTCCTCCGCCGCCGGTCAGAGCTGGCGAATGGACCTTCGACACGCTGAGAAAAACGACTCCTGTCTGATATACCGTCAGGTATACATTTATCCGTATCGAATACTTTCTACCTCGTCCTACCGTATTTGTCACATTATCGAGAATTTAATTGTATCGCCGTATCACTCGCCGTATTTTCTCGTCGATCGATAGATATATCGAGTGAGTGGTTTGTTCGCCAAATTGGAGAATCGTGTAACGCTCGATTCAAAAACATTTTCGCATTCATAACGCGTTGCGAAAGTGTTGCTTTTCGAACACTCACGGTGAATCGACCAGTTTCGATCGATCATTTCTCTTCTAATTGGTTTTTTTCACAAAGTTAAAAACTTGTTTGTTTCAAAGTTTTTTTCACAAAGTTAAATTCCTTGAGAATTCGTTGTCCAAACGAATGTTTGATAGATGATTTCAATGTTTTCAACTGGTCGCGAAAGAGAAAGAAAACTTCGTTACACTTCGGTACAAAGAGAGAACAGAAAGTTAAATTTAAGTCGAAAGCAAAATTCACCGTCCGACGGTGAAATCACGGTATATATACAGATGCCCGGGATGAAAATGATCGTTTCACAGAATGAAACGAGCGGTTTGTGATTTTCCACGCAGGTACGCGAGGCTGGTGCAAAGCGTTGAAAGCGACGAGGAGGAGGACGACGCGGAAACCGAAGAGGAGGAGGACCACGACATAGCTGGCGATTAAACAAATCGACTCGCTTTTTAATGAGATGCCGTACAACCGTGGGATCGGGAAGCTTTCATCGTTCAAACTCCATTGGAAAGCAATACAAAAGCAGACACGGAAGCAACGGAACTTGGATCGATGGATTATCGAATCTCGGTTCTTAATAATTCGTCACGCGGGATGTAACCTCGTAGCTCAAGACCGTGGGCGAGCAAAAAAGAGAGGACGAATTACACGATCCATAAATGACAGTAATAAAGTGAAACAGTATTAATTAAAATACGTATGTACGACTTTTTCAATTTACTTTGATATTGCCCGTTATCAATGAAAAGGAACACGAAGAACATTTCAAGATGATAAACATGAGACCATGTTTGTTTGAATGATTTCAATCAGCTAATTGACTGCCAATCTCGAGCCTCCATCATTGTATATGAGATATGATGATTTTTGAAACGAGCCGTCCCATTGAAAGAGGATAAGAATTTCCAAGATATGGAAAAGAGCTTAATGGTAATTGATTTTCAACGATCGAATTTGTATTTGTACGAAAGTTTATGTAGCGTGTAGAATTTTTAGCAAATAATTAGAGAAACTACGGGTTAGTCTTGAATTCGTGAAAAAGGAAACTTTCGTCGTTTCATATTGTGATTGTTGACGCTGTTATAATTTTCTAGTCGTTAGGATTGTTTGTATTTGCGTTGATCAGATAGAATTTTTACAGAGACAAACGAAGAAGACGTTTGCCAAAAGACTGCAACATATATATCTGCCATAACTGAAAGCAATTGAAATCGATTAAGTCTGTAGGTGCGTAAGCATTAGTGCGTTTCCGATTTACTCGAACATACAACGTTTTAATTTTAATACTGTGGGGATCAAAAAGAATTGATTAAATTGACTAAGGCGATTGAATGATTCTAACGATTCTTGCAGACGACCTCAAGTTGCAGGATAAGATCTTCGTAGTGTTAAAACTAAAACGAACGTAAGCTTGTACGAAAAACTGCAATGCCAATGAAAATACTGATTGATTAATTGTAAAAATGGGACACGAGATTTATGAACGCGATAAACTATATTCAGAAAGAAATTTGTCCAAATGAGAAAGAAGGAATTGCAACTATGAATTTAAAAGATACAACAGTGATATGTTGACCCTATCACAAACTTGTTAAAAAGACTCATTTAACTAAAGGAGATGTGCTGTACAGAACATATAATATTGTTACATCATTAATGTCTGAGAATTTTTAACACAATTAAATAGTTGATAAGTTTTTTATACAGTAGTCAATTTTCCACCAGAATTTATATATAGACATATATTGATTAAACAAAGAAGAAAGTTATTAAGATGATCGATCAATAGCTAGTCAATCAAAAGAATAAGAAAGATTTGATTAAAAGTGTGATGCTATCTATTTATGACTTTCCTCTTTCATTTTCTATTCATCACGTTGAACGTTATTATCATAAAACTTTGGCTAATAACTTTATTCTTTAACAACAACCATATTTATATAACGTGTTATGTATCATACTTTCCTGTTCCTATTTTTGAATAATTTTTATATACCTATAACTTTCCAGTTACATAGAAATACGTACATACTTATATATACAAAAATATTGTCACGTAAAATATAATTTACAATTCAAGTTTACAAATTAATTAAATATATATATATATATATATATCACCTTTTCGACTCTTATCTTATCAGTGAAAAAAGACATCAAATTTTTAATGACACGAATAAAATGATATGTTCTTCTCTGTGTGACTGGAACGCATAATTGTTGCCATGTAAAGAAAGACTTCTTTCCCGAGTTTACACACAAACTACTTGTAAATAAATTCAAATATTTGCAATGCAATATACGATATAAAATGTATTGCCAAGGAAAATTCGTTTTGTATTGTACATTTGTAATACTCAGAGTCAAATCATTAAGTATGACTCTCTAAAAGACTTTCTCGTAGGCTTTAAGTGAAATAAAGGGAAAGTGGCCAATAGCCACCATTTGATAAAATGGAAAAGAGAACGATTAACTCACAAGACACGATATTTGTCCTGAAAAAGAAAAAAAAGGACGTGAAAAATGTTTCTTGAAATGTTGCCATTGTTTATAAAATAATCCATGTTCACTAGCATGTAATAGAAGTTTATTGTTTATGTATTCGATGGAGATAAGCTTGTCTAAACTTTACAATTTGTACAATAAAGTTTCTTCAAATTAAATGGCCGATGATTTCATTTGATTTTCACATCTCGTACGAATCGTTTTAATTAACATGCATTCGGTGTATCTCTCAAATAAACCGTGAGATGTTTCTTTTTTCAGTTTCAGAGTATGAAAAATGAATCGTGAAAACCGAATATTAGATTTAATTCTCGAATATAGCTTACGAGAAATTGAACGTTACTTCAGCGTGCTCATGCTTCGATCTATTGAGTAAAAATTTCAAATCTTTGTTCGTACAGCTTATAAATCGTACGGTGTATAAGAAGGGATTTTAGGGTCTGAAAACGAAAATACAACTACGAAAATTTATAAATAATTAATCCTGTTAATTGCTCATTTTCGTCAATGGAACTTTGTTCAATTCCAGCGACATCTGTTTCTCAACGAAGTCTCGTCGAAGAGTTCATTTTAAATAAATTTACGGCGCCAACTTTGTGACACTCTAAAATAAGAAACTATGTAAAAATCAATATTTCAACAAAATTACTATGGAGACGTTTGCAAATAATTTTCAAGGATACTTAACAAATTAACGAAGGTGTAAATAAGAGTAAAATAGATAATTCAGATAGAACATTGAATATTGTACATTGTACATTTTACAGTCTAAAGTAATTATTAATTAAATGTGTATAAATAATTAATTAATTAATTTTACTGTTCAATTAAATATTGTTAAATAATAGTTATTCAAAATATTAATATTAACAAAGTGTATAGTTATTTGTAGTACGGTGAATTTATAATTTATCGATCATCGTACCTACAGACATTGAAATGCTAGCGTCGCGTAGCGGTGAAACGGTGGAACTAAAATCTATCGTTGTCCTTGTCGCACGTATTTCTCTCTTTGTTTG
>NIPQ01092206.1:0-43644 GCA_002806875.1 Lepidotrigona ventralis hoosana | reverse complement strand
CTTGATGGAGAAAATATTTTCATTATTCGATCAAAATCAGGATAAAATATTGACGCAAGATGAGTGGGTCGATTTCTTAAAAGGAAGATTGAAGTAAGAGCTACTATGTGCTATATATGAAATTTTGATATAAATAAATAAATACTATATTTAATGTTTTATACGTTTTAATAGAAGTGACAAACCAAACGATTTTATTATCCAACTCGAGAACGTTGCATATAGCATATGTGGTGATAATCCAATAACTTTCCCGAAATTTCAACAAATATTTTCTACTAAAGAGGTAAGTGTCAATATATTAAGCAATGCTTATATTTCAATTTTATTAAAAGATAGTGCAAGATAGACTTTTAGCAATTTTTCATTCAAGAGTAAAGAGCATTTCAAAATCTTTTTCTGAATATTTACTTATTTACATAATAATCAAATATCAATGACTTGAATAATAAATATTACATTTAATTAATTAATAATTCGACTTGCATAATACTTGGTCATATGTTTGTTAGGACACCTCTGTTACAGATCGTAGATAAATTATTTCGACGAATTGATCAAGAAAATTTAGGATATGTCACATCCTTTCAAATAATGGAATTTCTCGCAAGCATCAGTAATACAAGGTAATATTTGTTAGGACACCTCTGTTACAGATCGTAGATAAATTATTTCGACGAATTGATCAAGAAAATTTAGGATATGTCACATCCTTTCAAATAATGGAATTTCTCGCAAGCATCAGTAATACAAGGTAATGCTAGCATTAGCAATTATCTAGCGCAGATTTTATTAATACATTTTATTAATACACCAATAATTTTTTTAACATCTTTGAAATATTTATCAATAATTTTTTCGAAGACCACTCGCTGGTTTCGACAAGCACTAGCATTAGCAATTATCTAGCGCAGATTTTATTAATACATTTTATTAATACACCAATAATTTTTTTAACATCTTTGAAATATTTATCAATAATTTTTTCGAAGACCACTCGCTGGTTTCGACAAGCACAGTTTGGAATGGTTGGAAAAGCTTTTTAAACAGACGGTGGGCAATGAAAAGGAAATTAGACGCGAAGAATTTAACAAAATCGTCATTTCGAAGAACGTAGGCAGGGGGCATAAGTATTTTTCATTTCGAATTTGCAGTTTAATATTCTTCGCTTGTGAATTTACTTTCTATTTAGATTTCTACTTAATTGATATAATCATAAATTCTCAAATTACGTTGAAAATTTAACGAGAATGTAATTTCTTTCAGCCGTTTTTCACTGACAGAGTATTCCAGATTTTCGACAAGGATAATTCCGGAACGATATCACTTCAAGAATTCCTCGATGCAATGCATCAGTTTGCAGGAAAAAGTCCTGACGATAAAATCAAATTTCTCTTTAAGGTTTACGACATAGACGGTAAAATAAATCAATATTGAATTTATCTAAATACTAAAGTAAATCTTAGACAATTGTGTCAAATTGTTTTTGTTTGAGATCATTGACAATCAAATTTATAAATTTATTATTCGAGAAAAGGTGACGGAGTGATACAACTTCGTGAACTGGAACACGTGATGAGAGCTTGTATGGAAGAAAATGGAATACAATTTAGCGAGGAACAAATTGAGGAATTAACTATAGCGTTATTTGATGATGCTGATCAAGCTAACCGAGGTGCCATCACCTTTGAAGCTTTGAAAAAACAATTAGAGAAACATGAAGGATTATTAGAAAATCTATCGATTAGGTGAACTGAGTTTTACTTCAAAATCAACCTGTTCTATTATCTTTATTCTGTATCAAAAGATGTTCTGTCTAATTAACAAATCAAGATTGCCAAAAGCACTGATTAACACTAATTAAAATAGATGATCGCTATGCTAACTTACAGGAAAATATAGTAGAAATTGTAATTTACAAATTATTAAAAAATAAATTTATGTTAGAATTTAAACATTAAATTATTAAAATATTAAATCACAGTATTGACCGATGGCTGGTACCGCCAAAACCAGAAATGAAGCAAAAATCACGCTTAGAATTTTTTACCTCGTTGCGCCCTTATCAATTAACAAAGCCATATATGAAGAACAATTATGTTTATATCCTTTTCATCTCAATCTTCATCTCAATCAACATGGCGTTATTCGTAACGAGACTCTACGAATACAGAACATCTAATGGCTATATCATGCTTGCGCGTGCCTGTGGTAAGACTCTTACCTATTTAAAAGTCTGAAATAGATCATACAGAATCTCGTTCATATTTTCGCTGTACAAAATTATGGCGAAAATTATGTGATAGCAAAGCATTTGAATTTGTTTATTTTTCAAACACATGCAATTATCTATTTGAATTTGTCTATTCTCTAAATACATGAAATATTGTTATTTTATTATTGAAACAGGTCAGTGCTTAAATCTCAACTGCAGTTTTATCCTGGTTCTTATATTGCGCCAGTGCATTACTTTTCTACGAACTCATGGTTTTAATTCTGTATTGCCATTGGATCAACACATCTATCTTCATAAGCTAACTGGAATTCTAATCGGTATCTTCAGTATAGTACACACACTGATGCATCTTCTCAATTTTGGTGCGATACTATTTTATTATTTTATAGTATCTAAAATAAAATAAAATTCAAGCTTTTCTTTCTAAAACAAAGTACCAGCTGGTCGTAAAATTCTATTGAACTTTCGAAAATTTCTTAAAAATCGTTTCTTAATCTTCTACAATGTTCATTCAAACGTCAATTGTGACCAGATGAAATTGTACTTGAAAATTTTGTTAAATGTTTCCAGGCACTATCGTGGTATATGATGAAATTCTTAATTCCAATAATTATACAATATCTGAATGGTTGCTAACAAGTCGTCCAGCTCTGTTTGGACTTATAAAAGGCTTCGCAAATCCAACTGGAGTTATTCTCATCATTCTTCTTGTCATAATAATGATGTGCTCCATGCCGTTTGTTCGACGTGGTGGATGTTTCGAGGTGATAAGCATAACTTTTTTTAACGTTGCAAATGTTAAATCATATTTGAGAAGTAAATTAAGTGAGAAATAAATGGGATAATAACTTTCGAAGCAAGTCCAAAGTAATGATCATTCTATAGAATTGAATTAATAAATAATTAATATTAATATTTTACAGGTATTCTACTGGTCACACTTATTATACGTACCATTCTGGATATTGATGATACTACATGGACCAAATTTCTGGAAATGGTTCGTAGGGCCAGGCATCTTGTATCTGCTGGAAAAAATACGACGAATTGCCTGGTCTCGGTCACAATTAGGAAAAACATACATAAGTTCAGGGCTTCTGTTGCCATCGAGAGTGACTCATTTAGTCATCAAGAAACCCCCACATTTTGTCTTTCATCCCGGCGATTATGTTTTTGTCAACATTCCGGTTATAGCTCGTTATGAATGGCATCCTTTCACTATTAGCAGCGCGCCAGAACAAGAAGGTTTAAACAATTTATTTAAATAATTAATCCAAAATTAAAAGATATAAAAATTCATAGAATACGTGTATATAAAACACACACACATATATATATATATATATATATATAAAATATCTTCTAGAGAAGAGTACTTCTTTAATTTTGTAAAAATATAAATTTGCATAAATATCTCACTTTTTATTTTAATTTAAACAAATATCTTATTTTAGGCAATAAGTTTGGTCAAGTGAGGTCAGCAAACATTACAAGTATTTCGTTTTTACAGGATATATATGGCTACACATACGAGCAGTAGGTGAATGGACGAATAGTCTTTACTCATATTTTGAGAAAGAACAGATGAAACTTCGGAGGAACAGTATATTTCCTAACAAAAATTACAGCAACACTAATACTCCGAAGAAAATGTGAGTTTCCCACAGTTTTGTTTATTGGTTGACCTATACCACTGAAACTCTTACCACAAATAAAAAGTGAAACATTATTTTTAATTGTTTCTTAATTTTTTTTTCTTTAAATACAATTATCTCGACGAAAAACAAAAACTAACGGCGAATGACAGGATACTTTCATCCACTACAACGAACAGAAATCATCGTGGTTTCGACAATTTTGTATTTGTTTCCGATAACGAAAAAATAACGCAGTCGCCACAGTCTGCAATCGGTATGTATCGATAAAAAATATTATTACTAATATTCTGTTTTAAAAAATTAACTCATTGCATTTATGCAGGCATAGCAGATATTAATAAAATTTCGAACGAGAAGAAACGTCATCATTCTCTATTTGTTAGTAAAATGCCTTTGGAAAAGTCTATTTCAGTACCTAACATGCTGCCAGAAGAGAAAAAAAATAACAGATTAACAGTGTGAGTAATTAATATCTCAAAATATCCTTTCAAAGATTAAAGAATATAGAATAGAATTATTTCCACTAATTTTTACGTTATTTGCTTAATAGTCTTCGTGATTATACGAGATCAGAATCAGAAAGAAACTTCAACGACCGTCGAATGCAACAAGCGCGTTTAAAATCTTTAGACCAGGTTTATTCCAGCCCGCAGAATAAGGAATTGGCTCAAAGCTTTCGATATATGCGGAACAAACCCACTATAATTGCTTTCAAAACTCCAAGTCTGGAAAATTATGAATCAGAATCAGGCACATCTATAAATGAATATAGTAAGTCAACATGTTTCGACATTTCTCAAAATTGAAGTTTTTTTTCAAAATAAATAGTAATTTTCTGTCTCAGTAAAGAATTTATATATATATACATATATACATAGACTATCTTCACTTGTTTTTTTTAATGCGACTTCCAAAAAATTTAAATTCCTCACACTGTAGAAAAAAACACTTCTGATATGTAAGTAAATTGATGAAATCCTTGATAAAACAGCAGTATCACAGACAACTACAGATGAATACAAAAGAAAATCATCGAACAATCTAAATACAATTCAAGCAGCAGAAGAAGGCAGACTCCAAGAGACTTCAAACAGAAATTCTGATGATATCAAATCTGATTCATGTTTAGCACTAAACTATACCGTTGGAAAGCCACTGGAGGTACAAATATGCAAATTATTAATTTTAAAATCACAAGTCAGTTTTTCTATTTTTTTATTATGCTCTTAATTAAAAAATTTGAAATTTAATTAAAATGTATTAGTAAAGATATAAGTTATAATAAAAATAATTATGAAATTAATTAATGACTTAATAACTTACAAATGATGAATTTATGAGAGTTGTAATTTAATTAGTAATTATTATTCAGATCTTTTTGGATGGACCATATGGAGCTCCTTCAAGTTATATATTTCAAGCGCAACACGCAGTTTTAATCGCAACAGGAATTGGAGTAACACCTTTCGCTTCAATATTACAATCAATTATGCATCGTTATTGGAAAGCCAGGCATACTTGTCCGAAATGCAAATTCTCTTGGGCCAGTGAAATTCCTCCCACTGTGATGCATCTTCAAAAGGCAAGAATTTATTTGACATATCTAACATTTATTTCATGTAATAAATACATTATGTGAAATATAATTTTATGATATATAATTATATGAAATGATACCATTATCATAAATAATTGAAATATGCATCGCAAATATTAATGGTTCTTTAATTCGATAAATTTATTTTTAAAAGCTTTTAAATTTTTGAAGCATATATTAATTTTATAAAATTAGTAATCGTAATCAGGATAAGTATGAATGTATATTCGTTTCATTTATAGGTAGACTTTTTCTGGATCAACAGAGATCAACGATCCTTCGAGTGGTTCGTGAATTTATTATCCCAACTAGAAATGGAACAAGCAGAGTTAGGCGTTGCTATGGAACGTTTTCTTGAGATGCATATGTATATTACCAGTGCTTTACAGAAAAATGATATGAAAGCTGTTACTTTACAATTAGCTATGGACTTAGTCCATCAAATGGTTTGAAACCAATAAATTTCTATTCTCTTCTCAAAAAATTTCTTCTCAAAAGTGTATTTATTGCAAATAAATTAATGCAGTTCTGGAATAGTCTTAATTCTTTCGCTATGAAAGTTAGGAGCTTTTATTGGCTATAAAACAATACAATTTTTATTACTATTGATAAGATTTATTTTATGTTATTCCGTATCTAAAGAAACTATGTTTTTTCAAAATATCTCTATAAATTTTCTCTATGTTTTTTCAAAATATCTCTATAAAGTGTTAAGTAATTGCAGAATTAAGTTATTTATTATATCCAATGATTTTATTATATTATATATAATAACAATACAAATAACTGTAAGTTACTAACATTATGTATTTTTTCATATGTATATATACTTACATAAGTTTCGTAGTGAAAGAATTAAAACGGAGATGATCATTTTATACAACGAAGAATTAAATGATTCCACATAAATAAATAGTTTAATTTTTCAGGAAAAGCGGGATCTTATAACAGGTTTGAAAACACGGACAAACGCTGGCCGACCAAATTGGGATAAGGTATTCAAACAGATTCAAGAGCAGAAAAAAGGTAAAGTGACGGTCTTCTATTGTGGTCCACCGCAACTGGCAAGAATTTTACGCTATAAGTGTGATCAATTCGGTTTCAACTTCAGAAAAGAATCATTTTAAAAAAAAAAATTACACTGTATTACTACGAAATATTTATAAAATTCCCATTTATCATCAATTTTTTCCTAAAATTAATGATACATCTTGACTAAATTTTCATTGTGTAATATTATGTTGTTGAATGTTACTTAATTTTGTCTTGTTTAGATGATTGCTACGATCTTTTCAATAATACCATCCAAGTACAAAAATTTTACTTCATGTTGTTCATAATTCTGGCTGTTTCATGCATCAACCAAATTGTCATTAATATAAGGAGAAAATTTATTTGCCGTTCTGTCATAATAAAATTATAATCATTTTGTTGAATAAATCAACGATTGTCAAATTTGTAATCAGAATTAGGTATTTGACTAATTTCAAATGTGTAATAATTCATAATATTCTGATAATTTCTGTTTCGTTAATTATTTTCTCGAATTGCTAAATATAAACGGAATTTTGATTACTGATGCTTGTTGAACACCAAAATGAATTTTTTTTGCAACATACTTCATTCGTTGTTAGAATTAAGAAACTTATTTTAATTTGTTCAATATTCATTACATAAAATTAATAAACTTAATTTGAAATTACTTTAAAAATGCCAAAGTTAATTAAACGGTAGAATACAAATATAAATACAAGATTCGTTAGTCAAAACTGAAACATAAATTATACGATTCATTTTTATATAACAACAAACGAAAGATTAAAATTTAAATTTACGTAACAATAGCTCAAAAATTCTTGTAAAGTTAGTATACCATCAACTAACATCGTTAAAATAAAAAAATAATTGTAAAAAATATTTTAAATAATTTAAAAAACAATAAGTTATGATCTGTAAGAATAAACTATAAAATTTAACATGTGCATTGTCACACAACATACAATTATGCTATTCGGTACAAACTTCCAAAACTTCATGAAGTTCAACTACAAACATACATTACAGATAAATATATTTAATAATGATTTATTATAACTCATTATAAGTGCATAATATATAGTTAACTTAGGCTTTTCTTATATTAAGGAAAATAGATAAAAATAAACAATCACGTATCTGAAAACAATATTAATATATATTTTTTATTTCAAAATTTAATAACACGGATTAATAATAAAATTTAAAATATATAACTGATAAAATATAAAAATACAATTCATATACATAAAAAATAATTTATATCATACCTTTATCTTTATCATATTTGTTTATATTTTTTTATTCATAAAATATAGCAAATCTTTTTCCATTTAAAGCCAAACTTTAGGAATGTACAAGTAACTGAAACCTCTTATATTTCGAAAGGAACGAATTAGATAATTTTCTTATCTGTGTTTACAAGCATGGTTGCTTTATTACAGTATTTAATATTGAATTCACAAGGATGTTGGTACCATGGTTCACCATCAATTTGCATAGCGCAAGACTTTATTATTTTTACCTGTATTTTATAAAATGTTTGTAAAACAAGAGATATATGATAAATAATAGATATGAAACATGTATTTTTAATATATTTATTTATTCCTTTTTAAAATCTTTTTAAAAGTTTAATCTATTAATTTGAATAAATTTTAAAATACCTTTATATTGCTAGCTTGTCCAAGTCGATAAGGTTGAGATAATCCTACTTGAAGTTGAGCCATATGAAATGAAGAATAAAGTGCTACTACTTCTAATTTACCATCATTGATGCTTTGTTTTCCATATTTTTCATAGCCTATTCAATATAAGACGTTCACATTTTCTCAATTATGTTATAAAGTTGAGCCATATGAAATGAAGAATAAAGTGCTACTACTTCTAATTTACCATCATTGATGCTTTGTTTTCCATATTTTTCATAGCCTATTCAATATAAGACGTTCACATTTTCTCAATTATGTTATATATAAAAAGTATAAGTACCTTCTAATCCCATATTCCACAAATCAACTCCAGCAGCCCATGATGGGATGTTTAATATTACAATACTTTCAATAGATGGTAAATCCACTTTTTCATCATCCAAATATAAATATAAAAAGTATAAGTACCTTCTAATCCCATATTCCACAAATCAACTCCAGCAGCCCATGATGGGATGTTTAATATTACAATACTTTCAATAGATGGTAAATCCACTTTTTCATCATCCAAATATAATTCTATATTTTTATTAAGATTCTTACAGTCTCGTTCAACTACTTGTTGCATCCCAAAGCACAAATATAGTAGCTAAAAAATTTATAGTATCTCAATTCAAAGATGCAAATCACGTATCATTTTACATAATATTCAAGTAAATATTTAATAAAACAGGAAGTACCTTATTGAATAATCTACTGCTATAAAAATAAAAACGACTTTCTCTTGTACGATGAAAATTTAGTGTTACTTGTGCATCTACTCCCACACTTAAATAGTTATACATGTAAAATATTTGTTGTGAACTTCTAAGTCCTAATCCACCATATGGTTTTACTGTCACAGTCCATCTAATAAAATATTTAACTAATTATACATATCGGAAGTAATTTAAAACAGATTATATTGGATATTTCCTTTGCACCTATCAAGTTCGATTTTTTGTGCTAGTTGTATCTCTTGTAAAATATCTCTAGGATCCTTATTTGGATCATGCTCTTTTCCCCATCCTAGTACTCTTGATAAATCATTTCCTGTTCCCAATGGAATTATTGCTACAGATGGAATTGCCTGTTACAAATGAAGATATTAAATTCACATATTTGTTATTCAAATATTTTCTAATGTCATATGTTAAAATAGAGAAATTGTTAGTAGTTTAACAAATAATGAAACGCATATACATAAATTTAATTTATAAAATATATATAAAATGTATATATGCATTACTTCCAATTCAAGTTTATGAATGGCATTCAATAACCAAGCTATTGTTCCATCTCCACCTGCAACAAGTACTGTACATGTTACTTTCCTAAGTAAACGACACCATTCTAAAACAGCAACTGGATCACGTTCTGATAAATCAACAACTTGTGCAGGATTTAATAACCTTCTAAACAGAGATAAGATTTCTGCTCCATCATTATTTCCAGATTTTTTATTTGCTGAAAATAAATTTTTTAAGTCAAATTGTAATTTCCAAAAAATTATTTTGAACATGTAATTATATGATTATAATATTATTATAATTTCATTAACTTACCAACAACTATAAGAGGATTCCACTGAGGCCAACTTGGAGGTATAATTGAACAAAGATATAGTCTACGTCTTACAGTACTTCGTAAATTTATTACCTCTAAACTACTTGGTGGAATTATCATTAATCTAAATTTACCAAAATCACATATCTGAAAATTTTAGAAATAATAATTAATATATAATTAATTAATTAATAATTTTTATAAATTGCACATAATTGTAAAAAATATACTTTAGAAAGCTTAGGTTTGCAGTCATCATGGACACATCTTTGACACCAACAACACCACCAATCTGTTTGTCCAGGTTCCACATCACATTCCTCATTACATATGTCACACATAACATTTAGAGATAAATTACCTTATATGAAATGAGCACAAATTAACTTAAATAATTTAGTGATTTAATTTAAATGACTTAAGTAATGATATTCAAAAAATAAAATAAATAATTTAATTTTTAAATACTATTTATAAAATATACAAACATAAAAAGATAAAACATACCCTTTATCCAATGATGTTTCATTGGTTCATTTGTGTTTACAGTAATAAGTTTGCACTTTAATTGTTTGTCTGCAATCTTGACACACGTAGGATCCGCGCAAACACCACATGAATCACAGATTAAACCACTAATATTCAATAATAAGCTTTCACAAATGCTACAGTAATATGCCTACAGATAGAAGCAATACTTTTAACTTTTATATATTATACATAATCACATACACGTACATATACAGATACACGTATATACGTACTCATTATAATCTAAATTTTATATTTAGCATTCTGTCTAAAATGATTATTGAATTGCTTATTTCAACTCATTTTATATTATACCCAATCAAGTTCAGATTTGAATCAAAAATTAATTATAAATCACCAATAATTTTGTAATTTTTATAATCGATAACGTATTTACATTAATGTATATTCATATTGAAAATGAAACAAATACATAATATATATACAATATATTTATTATCAAGTAATTAAATTAATTTAGATATATATAATTACATGATATTAAAATTATATGATACGTAATGTTAAAATAGTTATATCAAAATGTATATAATTACATGATATTAAAATATTTTATAAAAAAAATATAAATTTTCATATTTTCAATATAATAGATAACAATGATAATTACAAATTAAATTACTAGCAATTGATCGACTAATATCTAAAATATAGCCAAATTATTCATTACATAATGGCAAAAGATAAAGTTATAATTTAATTAACTATGATACTAAAGAAATAACAGTTGTAAAAATTGAAATACATTGCAAAATTTAAATTTTCAAAATCCTGACTTACATCACTATAATGATGATGAATTTTCCATGTATAAATGAAAATGAGTTAAATGTGTTTATAAAAATATTTATATATGTATATATATATATATATATATATATATTGATATATACATACCTTTGTTTCTCTTTTAATAGATTTCCAATTATGCTCTTTGGTAACATCTCTAATATGAATATGTGGCTCTTTTACAAGATATCGGAAGAGATGTAATATCAATATAAAAAATAGAGAAAACAATGCACATAGAACAATGGTGCTACATCCGTCCTCTAACATGTTATTAAATAAATTTTGTTTTTTCCAAAATCATCACAATACATAAAATGGTTACTGCTATCAAATTATAAGCTTTCTATTCTTCTGTATTTCAGTTTTTTATACCAGAAAAGCTTCTTTCATATCATCCAAAATAATTTGACACTTTTTCTTTTCGTTTCGATTTCACATCGAGGGAAAAGAGCTAGAAAAACGCATAGGTAATATATATTTCATTTAATTAATTAAAAAGTTAAATTATATTCAATAATTGAATGGCACACAAACGTAAAAGGAATAAAAGGCAAGAATATTCTCATATATCGAGGAAAATATACTAATAGTAAAAAAGGTTATTCCGTTTGAAGAATTATATTAAATAGAATAAATTAGAGATTAAATTTATTCACCTTCTTTAATTTCTTTTTATCATCAAGTCATTTGAATCTCATTCGTCATCTGCCGCATTGCACTTCACTCTATATGAATTAGATATTTGTATAATAATTTGTATTACCAACATACTGCATAAAAAAAAATTTAAATTAACAACAGTGTTAAATCTTTCTCATCGCATGATTTAATTTACATGTAGAAAATGCAAATTTATTTGTTAAGTATTATTTATCCTGCATTTATTTTTACGATATAGACGATTTTTGTAAAATCATAAAAATAATTTAAAAGATAAAATATAATTAATTATAATTTTATTTCTGACTAAATATACTAATGAATTAAAAAATTCTATTATTTATATAAAATTACTCAGTAAGTATATATCATGTATAATAACACATAACTTCAAATTTTAAATTGCGTATCTTTCTTATATGTAGTTTCATTAGAAATAACTTTAAGCTTCATGTTTCTATCGGTTATACTCAAATTAATCGGTACTATATTTTCGGATTAAACACTTTTATTGGAAACAATTGGAACAAGTGAAAATTGATTTTTCAAAAATAGGGATCATAATGGCACGTGTTATAAAGTTTGTAAAGAACATTTATTATGATCCTTTTAAATGGTATGTAACAAAAAAATTTTTCTTTATTTGCTATATAACCTCTGAGTGAAATTTTATGGATTTTATCTAATCTCTCTTGTAGTGCACAGTTGTTTATTAAAATTTGTAATTATTATACATATGCTGTTAAACAAAAATAAAATTTATTATATAAGTAATTTACATACAATTTCTTANGGCACGTGTTATAAAGTTTGTAAAGAACATTTATTATGATCCTTTTAAATGGTATGTAACAAAAAAATTTTTCTTTATTTGCTATATAACCTCTGAGTGAAATTTTATGGATTTTATCTAATCTCTCTTGTAGTGCACAGTTGTTTATTAAAATTTGTAATTATTATACATATGCTGTTAAACAAAAATAAAATTTATTATATAAGTAATTTACATACAATTTCTTACTTACAGGTCAATAGTTAAGAGTATTGGATTATTTATACTAGGCGTAAAGATTGCTGTTGAATGTAAAGGAGTCAATCTAATGCCACCAATTTCTTAGAAATATTCAGAAATATTGAAAATAGATTTAAATCTGTCATATTATGCATGTGCATATGTATTTTATCATTCCCATGTAAAAAATAATTGTAAAAGGCACAAACCATTTATATGTACTTGTTTTATTTAATTTCTCCATTCATTTCTTAATTGAATATGTGTGTGTGTATATATATATATATATATACATATATAGTCACAAACAATATATCATGTTAATAATATTTATATGATATGTAATAAAATCTTCAGCTATTTTTTTGTTAAAAAACTTTTGTATAAAATATATCAATATTATATATATATATATATATACATATATAGTCACAAACAATATATCATGTTAATAATATTTATATGATATGTAATAAAATCTTCAGCTATTTTTTTGTTAAAAAACTTTTGTATAAAATATATCAATAAATCTATGTTTCCTTTAATTAGATATGACTATGCATATTTTACACAACTACTAATTTTTAACATTAAATAATTAAAAGAAAAAAATTTTAATCTTAAAGAACTGAAAGTTCAAAAAAATTAGTCTTTATCAATGTGTATTGCAAGAATAATTTTACACTCAGAAAAATAATATTAAATTAATTTTTTATTATTTTGCTCTACTATTACAGTAAATAAAAAATTATTTGATTCCTTAATGCTTACAATAAAGCTTTTGTACTGATCTACATTCTGTATTGTGTGATATATCTCATAAATGTATTTATTATCAATTACCTGTTATACTATTACAATAGATATATATATAAATGAAAAATGTATTTTTTTCTATTCAAACTTCTCTAAAAACTAGATAGTTTTTATGTAACTTTTTCTCATAAGTGGACATTTTTTTAATTATTGTTCACGTTACTTACATTAATATCATTAATTTATTATCATTGCGTTGTGTAGAATGTGTTATATAGAAATATCAATATACTTAATCTAATCAAGTCTTTATAATTTGGATTTTATTTACTACATTATTACAATAACTGTCATTATATTGTGAGAAAATATTTGTATATTATTTACATGGCTTTACTCTTTCTTGAAAGAATAATTATTAATCTGAAGAGATTATTAATAAAAATTATACATAGGTTACATATTGAACAAACAAATATGTAAACTTTTGAAGAAAGAATTTTTTAGACAAAAGCTACACATATTATGTTTCACGTTATACTTCAATTTGTTTACAGTGTATGTATAAGTGGATAATATGATTGACGAAGACAAATAATATAGAGAACTAATTAAATAACTTCGATACACAATACGAAGTTATATTAAATCATGTAACACACCATGTCAAAAATATTTGTATATTATACTGATTACTCAACTTCGGGTAAATCCAAAATTTCTCCAACAAATTCAGCAACATTTGTGTCCTTTTTGGCATGTTCTGTGATAAAATCAAGTTTCAACAGCTGATTATAATTTGGACGGGCAGTATAATCCTTCATTAAACTGAAAAAATAATTATTAATCGATATATATATATATATATATATATATATATATATATATATATAAATAATTATAGATATATATATATATATATATATATATATATATAATGAATTTAAAAATTAAAAATTAAAAATAATTGAATTACCATTTAGTAATAAATTCATCAAAACTGGCGGAAAATTTACCAGCTGGTAGCTTTGGTGCTTCATCTTTTACAACTTGCTTTAATTGTTCAAATGGTGTTCCCCAAGATTCATAGGGAAATTTTCCTGTTGCTAATTCAACAAGAGATATACCTAATGACCAAACATCAGATCTGATGTCATATTGTGAAGGGTTACCCGTCGGGTCTATCCTTTCTGGCTGAAGAAAAGGTTACGATGGAGAATTTATTGAATAGACAGGAACAGAAACTTTATAACTATCTTAAAAAGTTACGTACAGCCATATATGGTTTACAGCCAGCATCAATAGTTTTAGCAACAGAATCCACAAGATAACCAGAAATACCAAAATCACAGATCTTGACCTCTCCTTTTCGATTAATTAGAATATTACTAGGTTTTACGTCCCTGTGAATTACTCGCAACTGTGAATATAGATAATGTAATGCACTTACTACCTGTAAATATATTTCAAAATTATAATTATGATCAACATTTAATAACAATAATAACAATAAATTATGATAATAACAGTAATGTAATGACAATAAGTTATTTAATTTTCTCTTACTGCAAAAGCAATTTTTCCTAAAATATCTTCAGGAATGGCACGTCCATGCTTATATACTTTTGTATAAAATTTATCCAAACTCATATCCATAACTTCCATACATATCCAAACATCTCCTTCCCTGAATAATGCTCCATAAAATTGTACTGTATACTGACATGCTGAACTACGCATAGAAATATCTAAATCCATAAGTAAACGTTTTTGTTCTTGTGTATTAACTGTTGCAGTTATTCTCTATGAAATAAAGTAACTGAATGAATAACAATGAATAACGTGTAAAAAATATATTTACATAATATCTTTGAAAGAATACATTATACCTTAACCGCCATAATAGTACCACTTTGTTTATGTCGTACTTTATCCACAATACCATATGCTCCACGTCCAAGAATACAAATTGTTTCTAAATCATCTGCTTCTACCACAAATGTTTTATCACCTATGGTTATTGTAGTTCTTTTATCTAGATTTCTTGGTGGAGTGCTATAATACATAAAATTTATCATTGCTTTTATAAAATGATCATTTTATTAAAAAATCTATAAAAGTTCTGACATAATATTATACATTTTTCACTTAGATACATGTCTCCTATATATATTTATAAAAAAAATGTATATATATATATCTATCATGTTAATAAAAAAATATTGCTATTATAACAGAAGATAACAAACAAAAATTAAATTAAATGTAACAATATAATAACAATGTAATAATATTACATACACAGGTACAGGTGTCTCTTCAGAGACCTGCAATTTCAAGTTCCTTTTTCCTCGACGTACAGCCATAATTCAATAAGCAATTAATAAATATTAAGTCTGTAGATGCAATTGGATATAATACATATTCAAATAAATTGTAATAAATGACAGTAACGCAATCTGCAAGAAAATTAATATATATTTATTTCATACACTACAATAATAGGGAAAATCGTTAAAGATTAAAGGTTATGCAATGAATTTACTACAGACAAATGCAAGTAAATTAATGAACAATATTAAATCTTTTTTAAAATAATTTTACTATAAGGTCATTAAAAATAATTTATATAATACCTTGTTAATAACATGATAATATTATAAAAAAATAACGACAAAACTTTAAATATCCGTTGCCCATATATGAAGTTTTTAGTAAACTCAAATAAGTCGCTTGAAATTGCTCACAAAAGCCAATTCAGTTTCCATTCAATTTAAGCTTTTTTGTAACTGAATTATACCTTTTAAACATATTATAAAATTAAAAAAAAAAGGAAAAGATTCTGATACGTCATTTAAAAATTTAATAATGCTCAACGGTATACACCGTTTAATAGTAAAATTATAATATTTTGAATTACTTAATATGAAGCATTAAATATTCAATCTTAAAGTCACATTCATATGAATTTACATACATATTAAAATTTCTGGGCATATTTGATAAATTGAATTTTTTTATTATTATATTAAAACTATTTTTAATAACAGCATTTTTAATAGCAAACGATATACATATTTGTTAAACAAATTTAACTTAATATTTAGAAATATTGTAAAAAATTACAATGAAATTAAAAAAAACATTAATAAAGTTATATTCATCGTAAAATTATTAATTACAAAAAAATAACTTTATAATTTCTAATACGTAATCTAATAACAATATGTATGTTAAGTATCATATAAAAAAAGTTAAATAATAAAAATAATGTATATAAATGTAAATAATAACAGCTTAACGAATTTTAAAATCATCATTTTCTAAAATAAAATTATATTATAATTCTTTTTATATATCAATCAATGTATTATTTAGACTACGCAAAATTGCAGTATTATAATAATTATAGTTGAAAACAAGTGCACAAAACAATTATTTTTAATTTAGCAGAATAATATTTGAAATATTTTCTCTATAAATAAATCTTTTTTTTTTTTTATTAAAAGCCAAACGAACACGTGAATGTGTATTTTGTTTAGATTATTTTTTATTAAAAATTTATTATACATATATACAATTGAAATGAAAAATTCAAATTAATCATGGCAATGAAAGCATAGATATTAAATGTTGCTTTATTAAGAATGAATTACATATATCTTATATATAAAATAGATCGTATGTATAAAATCTTAACAATATAATTCAAAATAAAGTATTACGTAATTATTTGAATACATTTATCGTATAAAAATTTTTCATCTTTTTATTAAATGATTATTCCGATTCATATCTTCTAACCTATAGATATCGCAATTGAAATACAACACAAATATAGCTAATATAATAGCTGTATAATAAAATGGACATAAACAAATAAAGGTTATAAATTTGTGAAATTGATACATAACAAATATTTACATTGTTCAACATACACGATAGTGTAGTTTTATACAAAATGACTATCAAAAACTATTTCAATATTACTTATTTGCACAATGTTCATTCGGAATTATATTATAAAAAATAATTGAATAAAAGTAAAAGGGTTAGTGTTAAGTACCTACGGCGCATGCTTTAATGGAATCAGCTGTTTTCGTTATATGTAAAAAGATTTTTAATGTAAAGTGTCTTTTCTATTTTTCTTCTTCAAAATTGCACTATTTGTTACAAAATATTTTGCACGAAATGATTGATACTACAGCACGATGCAGGATGTGTTATGAATCTATAGATAATTCAACTATTTCTATGTCAAAACCATCCTAATTTGACCACGTCAGATTTTTGGTGTATAGTAACTGTAGTAGTGATAGTAGTGACGATTATAAAAGGGTTTATAAAGATGGTGGTAGTAATGATAGTGGTAGTAACAGCAGTAGATGATGATTGTAAAGTGGTGAAGTGATATGTTTGTACATTTATAAAAATACTTATTGACAATTCAATATTTTAAAAAGTAATGTGAGCATTTAAAAAGATGAAGATTTGTATAACCTGTGTGTATTGGACATTACTTTTTATATCAATTGCATCTAGGTAAGCATTTTCTTTTCCTTTTTTTTTTTATTAACAGTATTCACAATTCATGCAGAATTACTGACAGCTTTGTCAAGTATTTTATTTTAGTAATATTTTTAATGTAATATTAATATTTAACCGGTAAGTTTTATTTAAACACATCAAAAAAAAAAAAAGAAAAAAATATATAAGGTTACTGCTAATTGTCTCCATGCAAATAAATGTTTTAAATATGCAAGTTAATAATATTCATCAGTAAATTTGATATTTACAACCGTCATTAAATGAATTAATAATATTTGATGCATACAAAGTATAAAAGTTTGCATTCATAATTTCAATTCAACAAATTCAAATTGCTGTAATTAACTTATAAGAAAGATAATTCATTTTAATGTTCTATACATTTGAAAATAAACTGTATGGAACAAAAAAAAAAAAAATATATATATAACATAAAACATAGTATATTAAATAAATATGCGAATATTTATTTATCTTTTTAAATAAATTTTTCACCACTTCCGAAATTATTGTAATTTTTGTAAAAATTAATAATTGAAATTAAATTCGTTGCAGATTTTTTTTTAATTCATTCATCTCTTTTAAAAATTAAAATTCTAATCTATTAAAAGCATTATTAATAATACATATATTTGTATTACTTATTTGTAATATGTAACTAGTAAATTTATAAAACATTATACAAAACATTAATTTAATATGTTCAGATTAAATGGTTGAATACCTAATATATAAGACAAATTTTATAACAGGATATTTATGATTTTTCTTTATAAACTATGAGAGCAATTAAAACAAAATAACAAAATAATTCATCTTTTATAATATTTATATTGATTACATGTATATTAAGTATTTGCAGAAATAAGTAAAATAAAGAAAATTAATTTATGTTTTCTTTCTTTATTTTTTTAATATATGATTTTTTTTTTATTTGCAGTGCACTTCTGTTCATCATAGTTGCTTCTGAAAATGCACAAAGCAATTATCATTCATCTCTTAGAATGAATGAAACTTCTGAGACTGATGATAATGATACGTTGAATAATATGGAAATTAATGATCTAGATACTTCCACTATTACAATTAATGAACTACATGATTTACACAAATTTGAAACTAATTATAAAGATCATTATTATCAAGTAAGGATTCAAAATAAGAAAATGTGTATATATAAATTAATACATTGCTAAAACTTAAATAATTTCTTATCTTACAAAATTTCTATTTGCGTAAAAATATCTAATCTGTATTTATAAAAATTTAGGAAAAATATATTGAGGATTCAATTGATTTTGAAACAGTCGTAAATGGTAAAGCAGAAAGAGAAGAGAATCCTTATAAAAATCCAGATATTATAGCAGAAAGTCTTACTCAACAACCTAATTTATCTCAGGGGTAAGTTTTTATTATGTCAATATTACACAAGAAAATCCTGTTACATTTGATTATATAATGCTTTGAAAAATAAAGCCTATATATATTATTTAATATATGTTGAGTATTTCTAATTCTTATAATGTTTAGACAAAAAATATGTCAAAATGTTATAAAAAAGTTTTTGGTCTGGCATTTATTTAAATTTCATAGTTAGTAAGTTAATAGATTAAAAAATAAGATAATAAAGTAAAAGTTCAAATTATTTAAATTCTTAAATTATTCATTATTTAGGAAAATATTCTTTGGAACATTAACAGTTTTTTGAAGATAAAATGTAAAATATAATGATATTTAAAATAATAAATAATATAAATTAGATAAGTATTATCATATTATTTGTAGAAAGTATTAAAGATCGTAATTATACATAATGCTTTCACAGTATAGTCTTTTATTATTTTTTTTTTATTAAATTAATGAAAATTAATATAAAAAATAATGTGACATAATACATAAAATATTTTAGTTTTAATAGGCTTATCAACATTATGATTACAACAAATAAAAAATATGAATAATTAATGATTTATATTTGACAATTGAGATAAAAGATAAGATAATAGCCAATTTGCATTAAGTGAATAAATTCAAAAAAAATTATAGGAAAGATAAGAAATAAATGTAAAAATAAGAATAAGAGAATCTTTTTAGGAAAAAATATATTTTGAATAGTTAATTTTTTATATAACAAATTTATATATATATATATATAATATTATATAATATAAAACAAACTTACAATTAAATATATTAACAACAATAAAAGTGTTAGGAATACATTTTTTTTTTTTAGATACAAAAAAGAAGACAAGTCACTAATTACTTTAAATATTTTATTATTAAANATTGTGGCATAATACATAAAATATTTTAGTTTTAATAGGCTTATCAACATTATGATTACAACAAATAAAAAATATGAATAATTAATGATTTATATTTGACAATTGAGATAAAAGATAAGATAATAGCCGATTTGCATTAAGTGAATAAATTCAAAAAAAATTATAGGAAAGATAAGAAATAAATGTAAAAATAAGAATAAGAGAATCTTTTTAGGAAAAAATATATTTTGAATAGTTAATTTTTTATATAACAAATTTATATATATATATATATATAATATTATATAATATAAAACAAATTTACAATAAAACAAATTTACATTAAATATATCAACAACAATAAAAGTGTTAGGAATACATTTTTTTTTTTAGATACAAAAAAGAAGACAAGTCACTAATTACTTTAAATATTTTATTATTAAATATGAATAATAGATCAAATTTTTAATTTCATCATCAGTCAAAGAATTTTAAACTTTCTAAAAAATCTTTCTCTTTCATAGAATTTCTGAAAATGAGGAAGTTTTAACTTCAATAAATACAACTGTACAAGGAGAATTTCAAAGTTTAACAGAATCAAAGCTTAATTCTGAATTTCCAAAATCCAGATTATTTTCAAAGAAATCATCTCTATTGAAAAATAATGCAAAAAAGAGACAAGAAGAAATGTTATCTAATATACAAACACCATCATCAACTATTACTAATGAAATTACTGAAAGATCTAATGAAACAACTAATCTTGAGGAAGAATCTTTATTATTAACAAATTCAATTGGAGAAGAAGAAACACCTGAGGTAGTGGTAGTAGTAAGAGCTGAACAAACTTCTATTAATACTGATGAACTAGAGTTGAAACTTGAAGATAATAAAGTTGTCAAAGTACTCCCTGATGAGATAATTAAAGTTGATGGAACATTTGCAACAACCCCAGAATTAAGTGATACTGATGCTAAAGCTAGATTAGTGGGAGATAATCGAGATGACACTGCTGCAGTTGTTCTTGGTGAAGGAATTGTAACTGTAGGATCTTCAAATCCACATGAAGATATTCCATCTTTCAGTGAATGGACACAAAAAAGATTAGAAGAAGCTGAAAGGAAAAAATGTGAGTTCTATTTGTCAATTCAACAATGCTAAAAACTAAAAAATTAGTGTAAACAATATTTTTTATGTAATATTTCTCAAAGACTGTAATTGAAAGAAAATTTATATTAATATATTTTTATTATAATTTTATTATAAATTTGTTTATTAAAACCTTAATAACCTTTTTCGTAGCACATCCAAATGCTTCTGTGCAGAATTCTGGAACACCAACACGAGGAATTGGTGGAATGAAAGTTCGTTCTAAAAATTATGCTTCTCCGGATTGTGGTGCAAAGATCGTAGCAGCAAATCCAGAAGCGCGAAGTGTTGGAAGCGTTTTAGTTTCCACTAGAGATGAATATATGCTCAATACATGTACGTCACGTATATGGTTCGTAGTAGAACTTTGTGAAGCGATTCAAGCTAAGAAAATCGAATTAGCCAATTTTGAGCTTTTTAGTTCTTCACCAAAGGATTTTTTAGTGTATATTAGCGATCGTTTTCCTACAAGAGATTGGAGCCCAGTTGGTCAGTTTACTGCAAAACACGTAAAGGATATTCAAAGTTTTGTTCTACAACCACATCTTTTTGGAAAATTTATAAAAGTAGAACTACAAACTTATTATGGATCTGAGCATTTTTGTCCTATTTCTTTGTTTCGTGCTTATGGTACCAGTGAATTTGAGGTTCTTGAGACTGAAACAGAGAATCAAATCCCGAGGGAATCACATACAAATATAGATGACGATGAAGATAGTGACGAAGAGGAGGTTTTAGATATTGAAAATGGTGAACCACCAAGAAATTTGTTTGGTAGTGCCAGAGATGCTGTGTTGAGCATCATGAAAAAAGCAGCTGAGGTATTAGTAAAATCTAGTGATTTAACCTATAATAATATCACAAAAATTCAGCAAAGTATAGACAGTGGTAATATTCTTGAAAACTCTTTTGTTAGTTGTACTACACCAAGATATACCATTCTTTGTGATAGCTGCTCAGATCAGAAATTTGCAAAAATCTTCCAGTTAATTAGTTGTAGGGAGAAACAACTAAATGAGTTGCTTAAAATTGATTTAGTGAACAGAACTTTGAGACAAAATGGACTATGTAAAATTCATGGTGTAGGAGTTGAAACTTTTGCAAAAAAAGAAACGCAAAATGAAAATATACAAGATACGGAAAGACATGATCAATTTAATGAAAGATTTAGTTCAAGTAAGAATTTCCAATTGACATTCATAACATCTATACTTAAATCTGAATATATTGCAGCACTTTGCAATGTATTAGCGATAAAAGAACGTAAGATGGTAATGAACACAAGTCATGAAATACCACTGAATGATTTCAAAGAAGTTATTAAAGAAGATACATCATACAAACATAAAGAAGATTATAATAGTAACACAAAATCATTTCAACATACATCAGCTACACGTACTTTGAATACAAATGTTGATACATCTTCTCGAGAATTTAAAAAAAGTACTCAGGAACTGTCTAGTGAAGAAACTAACATATTCACTAGTACAACAATTGACATTTCTTCTAGTTCTAAAAATATAGTTTTACAGATAAAGCCTACTAAAACTTTGGAAAAAGAAGAAATGAAAAATGAAACATTGACACCAATTTTAGAAATTGAGGAAACAATTCCAGCTGAAATACTAACAACTGTTCCGATAACTTTAAATGTAGAACAACATTCAATTATAAAAGCCTCCGAAGAGCCATTTATAAGTTCTAGCATTTCCATTGAAAATTCAGCTGAAACAACTGTTTCTACTTCAATACCTCTTACTGATAGCAATGAATTTTCAAATGATAATATAATATCAGACATGGAACCTTTGGAGTTTAAGAATGTACCTAATAAAATGGAGAAAGTAGATCAACGTTTGGATCAAGAAGGAAAACAAGAACCAGCAGAGATTCTAGATCAGGAAATTAAGTTACCGCCTCAAGATTCTTTAACGTTTGATAATTTATTATCTGACTTAAAGGATTTAGAAGGAGAAACAGCTCATATTCAAAATGGCCCTATTGCAAGTGCTTCAGTAATTCAATCAACGACGAATACTATGCCACAAAAAGAATCTGTTTTTCTAAGACTCTCAAATAGAATAAAGGTATATATGTAGTTGATAAGAACATAAATTTTAACACAACACAATACGGACAATTTTAAAATAGATTTTAATTTTTCAAGACGAAATTTCTTTGTTAAATAATTTCATTTCCACTGTTCGTGTACTCAATAACATCAATTTATATCATTTACTAGAATATAAATTTGATCAAAATTTCATTATTTTTAGGCATTAGAAAGAAATATGTCTTTGAGTGGACAGTACTTGGAAGAGTTAAGTCGTCGATATAAGAAACAGGTTGAAGAAATGCAAAGATCTCTTGAACGCACAGTCTCAGCAATGAGCGAAGAAACGCGAAAAAGAGACGAACGTGAATCAAAAAGAGCAGAAGAAATTGCTGTTTTAAAAGAAACAGTCGTTAATCTTTCGAACTCGGTGAAAAATCTTTTGTATGATCGTGATAGTTGGCATGGAAAAATCTCCATGATAGGACAACATATGTTGTTAATATGTTCTGAAGTTTTTGTGATATACTTAATTTTAGTGTATTGTTGGGCAAATAACAATAAAGAAGTTGAAGTAAAAAAGAAACAACAGTCAGATAAAGATACGATGCGGCGTAAAAGTGCAGAAAACTTTAGTTCACATATGAAGAAAACAAAAAAACGAAGACCAAGCGAAATAGCTTCTCACATTACGGGTACATATCGTGACTTAATGATTATTGATAAATCTCATGAAACAAAGAAAGAGAAGAAGAGGAAACGTAAAAAACTAACTACTTTAACTACTGATAGTCAAACAAATGTAACTAATGATACAGACGTGTGTCCAATTATATTGTATAAATCTCCAACAAACATTACGCACGAAATGCAAATATCACCGAAAACTGCTTCATCTGTTGAAGTATTACATACATCTGATTCTCAAAAACAAATCTGCAAGGGACTTAAATCTGCTCCAGAAAATATGATTGACTGGCAAAATGAAGAGAGCAATATACAATTAAGATTATCATGTGCCGAAACAGATTCTGTTAAAAATTTTCAGCTAAATAATTCATGTATTGAAAATTCAAATGAATCAAATTTGTTATTAGCAGATATATTTCCAGAAAGGAATACTTATAGCGAACAAACCATCATTGGATCCGAAGATCTTTTGAAATCTAAAAATATTAGTACATTAAAGAACACAAGATTAAGTGTAACACCTTCTTTTATGAAAACTGCTTTAAGTACAAGAAAAAAAAGAAAAGCTTATTCGAATGATGTGAATGGTGAATGGAGTAAGAATTTAAGTGATCCTAATAATAAGACTGTAGGTTCTATTCCTTCAAAATTATCTCCAGAAGAAACTTATACTGATGGTGATACAGCTACTAATGGTCTGCTAATGGATCAGAGTGATGAATCTAGAAGTAGTAGCATAACATCAATGTCAAAAAAAAAGGAGAAAAAAAACACTGGTTTTAGGAAAATGGTGAGAAAATTTTTTTGATTAAAATAGATATGCCAATAATGGCTGGTTGAAAAAATAATTTAAAATCGCTGGAGCTTGTAAAACTTTATTTACAGTTTAAGCATAAAATACGCTTGGTTGGAATGCTTAGTCACTTAAAGTGGAAGTCACTTAAAACAACTACAGTCGTATAGATATTATCTGTCTATAGGCCTATGTTATCATATAATGTTTTTATAAATAGTTGGACAGTCAGTAAAATTTTATACACATTAATACATAAACAAATTAATACATAATAACATATTATAGTATATGAAACACAATTCTCATACGATATTCCTGAAAAATATATAGACTTATAAAATTTTATTGACTGATCATAAACTATCTCCAGAAACTTTATATGCCGACAGTTCTATACGCCTATACATACATTGTAGAATATTAAATTATTGTGGTTTGTATGAAATGTCCTATTGGTAGATGTAAATATAATTACTAGATAAAATATCTCTTACATAAAACTATTTCTAAAATTAAATTACTTAATTATAATACATTAGACTGATTTATGTATTATTTTAATTTTTATTATTATAACTTTATATTATTTAATATTATTGTTTTAGATTTTGGATATTTATGTAAATGAATTATGACAACAAAATATATAAAGTACAGTATATTATTAACGCACGTAATTAATATAGTTTATGGCATAGTTGAAACATTGATAATTTTTTAGTGAAAGTGAAATTCAAAGTACTTACATTAGTTTACTGTAACATCCATTATCTATTGTGTAATTGTAAATGGTCTAAATGTGTCATAAATCTGCCAAACTTTCGCCTAGTCAAGACAGGACTAGTAGCTGTCATCTTGCCTTTAAAGAATGACACTACTGATAAATTAAAATAATTAATTCATTCAAACGAATGTTCAAAATATATGCAATATGTAAAATAAAAAGTATTTTTTTAGAAATTTTTAATGACAAAATTTTTGTTGATTTCATTTCTTTATTTATTTTATATAAAAATATACATTTGTAAACATGTCTAGCTATTATACTTATCATTAAAAAATTTATTTATATCTTAAAAAGTTGTTTATATCTTAAAAAGTTTATTTATATCTTGAAGTTTATTTAAACAAATATTTCAAATGAAACTTATTTTGTTTCAAAGAGATATATGTAGCATATAAGTATTACCTAAACGGAAATAAGATTTCAAAATGATTTTTATTTTTTTTCTTCAATTCATTGATTTTTGATATATTGATCTTCCAAAATTATTTAAGATCATTTATCTTTATTTAGAATCTTCCTTTGCTAAATGTTTAAAAAATATTCTTTATTTTACATATTCAAAAAAATAACATATTCAATATTATAGTTTATCCCTCAATGAAGAATACTTTATTCAAATTAATAAATTAGCCATTCCTATTATGTTTAAATTATAAAAATCACTTTATGTGATACCTAATATCATTGTTATTATCATTGTTATCAAGATTGTCATTATATATTGTATATAAAATTATATATATTATATTTATCATGATAAATAGCCTAAAAATCTGAACTGAGTTAGTTATTTTATAAAGTATGTTAATTTTTAATGTATTATAAAATTTTTAATAGAAATTACTTTGTAATAGAAGTATGATTATTATAAATTTTTAATTCATAAATAAATTATTTTATATTTTATTTTAAAATATTTTCATTGTTTATAAAAGTAACAAATATTTCTTACATAATTTATTGAATTTAATTTATTTAATAATAGAATAAGAAATAATATTATTCAATATTTTTAAAAATTTCATCTCATGGAAAATGTTTTTTATAATTTTAATAATAAATAACACAAAATATACTAAAGCATTTTACATTTTTTTTTTCCAGATAGATTATCTATTAAAAATAATTTAATTTGTAAAAACATTTTAATTTTCTTATTTACAAAGTAATTTCAATTTAAGATCTGATGAATATGTTGTAATATATGTTGAAATTTTATATTTATCGTTATTTATATGTATATTAAATTTTTTATTGCTTATATTGGATGAATAACCAATAATTAATTGTGTATTATAAATATGTAATATAAAAAACAATATAATTAACTACTTCAGTAGCTAGAAAAAATTAAGATAAATTCAATAATGAATTTGTTTTGTGATAGTATAAAAAATTTAAGATAAGATGTTGATAAATATAAATTTGTGTCCTTATTAGCCTACATTCTATTTCATTTTTTAAATATTTACAAATTTTAATTTTCAGGATCAAAAACAATGTAAATTACATACTAAAATATACACTATAATGAATTTGCCTCAACCAAATATAAAGTAATCAATATCTTCATTATAATTTGTTATTATATAATACGAATTAAGTATTTTTAAAATAATACATCATCATTTGGATCTACAATAATTTATTTAGTTGAATGAATAGGGCAGCTTTATGTAAGTCAAGCTGAGGAATAGAAATTTTCTTAGAAAAAAATTATTTTTATTTAGGAAACAAAAAATAATTATACATTACTGTAATATTTCTTTAATAATAAAAGTAATAATTTTTCAATCTTTATATATAATGAACCTGAACTTTAGAATTTATAATATTTATTTTTTCTTCATAAGCAGTTACACAAGTTTTTGATACTAATTGTTTTTTCATCCTTTCAGAACAGTTCCATTGGCAATATTCAGAAAATTCTTTAAATTTAATGTGTAATTCTTTTTTATCTCCATCAGGTCCTGCAATAAATTCACATTTCAATTTCCGTTTCTTGTCTCTTATACAACATTCCAAATACCTGTACAAAATTAACATATTTTTTTAAATAAAAAATAAAAGAAGAATGAAATAACTACTACAATTTATAATTTAGTAAAAAACTTTATTTTCATATTTCCTCAAAAAAAATTGAGAAATTAAAAAAATAATAAAATTTATAATATAATTAATATATTATAAATAATATTATAATTTAATATTATAATATAGACAATTTAAAATAATAGGTAATAAATTTTGAATTAATTTAATAATCAAACAGTTTTATATTTAATAAACATTTGAATAGAGACTAATATTATGAAATAAATAATTTTACAGTAGTAATTATACTAATTACCTATAATCTGTTGCAAATAAACTATTTAGCTCTTCAATTTTAATATCACATTGTTGCCTTAAAATTCCAGTAATAAATACATCATCAATCCAAAGAAAATTCTTAATCTTTTCACTTGCATAAACTAATAATTGTGCAACTTTTAAACTGGTTATATAAAACCATCCTGAGAGAAAATCAGGATAAACATCACCTGAAAAATCTTCATTGGTAACGAACCATTTATTATTTGATATTCGTATTGGTTTCATTTTTCTTAAAACATATCCAGATATAGCATTTTCATTTATAGTTTTATTTTGTAGAAGTTTTAATATTTCAAAAACGTCTAGTACAATATCATTATCACTTTTTATTAGGAAAGTAGATCTACAATTACTCGATGCCCATCTTAAACCCATCAAATGTTTTAATGTAAGGTTTCTATAACTTTCTAAGAAATCTCCTTGCAACAAATCATTATACTCCTGTGATTCTTGAATAATATATTCCCATATACTTTCTTCTTTAGGCATTCCTAATAAAAAAACCCTTGTGATATTTAAACCTTTTAACATTTCATTTGGATATGCACGTCTTAATGCTGTTCTGTATAAAAAATCATTTGCTGAAGATGTAACAATCCAAACAACAAAATTAGAGTTACACTTTGGTTCAACGATAAATTTTATAAGTGAGGAATTTTTATTTGTATAATTTGCATTGTGTGAATATTTCAATTCCAGTTTTTTATTTGAAATATTTACTTTTATTATGGTTACTAATGAGATGAGTATTGTACTAACACAAAATATTACAAAAATAAGTTTTCTCTTCATATTTTTATATACTTTGATGTAATCGTTAAAATAGTTCAACGATCATAACTAAATTATCTTAACTATATTGAGTATTTGCTCTTAATTTGTAGATTAACATAGTTTAGATAATACTTGGTATTATTTTCTAGTTTATACAAAAATATAATTTCTTCTTTCATACACTTTATTCTCTTTATAATAATTGTTAAACTGGAAAAATATATATAGATATATATTTTTATTATAACAATTAAAATCTTTATTGCAGATATATCTATTAAAACTTACTTACATTATATATACAAGTGTAATTTTTGTGGACTTTTTCCATTCTAATTATGGCATTTGCGTTAGTTTTGTACATTTAGGGTCATACCATTTTGTATATAATAAAAATTCCATAAAATATCAGAAAAAAACATGTTTTTCAATAGTAAAAAGAATACAGTATTCTAATTATTATTGTTTGCGTGATATTTTATATTTTAACAAAACACAAAAATTATTTCCCATATTGAAAACTACTAACGATTGTACTACTACATAACCAAACCTACGTATAGACTGTATAGCAACCTGATTGTTGTCATTTGCAGATGTCAACTATTCATAAACTATGAATAGTAAAAAATGTTTTATTTTTTTTTATGGAAAAACTATTTAATTTTCATTAATTACTTACATTGAAATTTAAACTAATAATATAATTAAATAATTACAATTATAAATACTGCAAGAATTTCAATTTTTTTTAAAGTTTCAATATTTCATACGACTCGGTAAGATAAAAAGTAAAGATTAAATCTATGTATTGGAAATTTAAAAAAATAAAATGTGTTCTATGTACTATCTTTATAAAAAAACAAATTATATCATCTTTGTAATATAATCATCGTTTTCCAATAACTATACTATAATTTATCTTATAATGTAATTTCCAAAATCGATTTTATGATCACTTATTTACACAATGTAGTATTATCATTTTTATATAATGAAACAGTTTTACAAACATGTCATCACATGAATATTAAATTTAATTTTTGTTTCTTCATGTTCATATATTGTCTTTATTTATAAATAGTATATGTACTTTAATCACGATGTACTTTAATCATTGCAAATAAAAATATAGAACATATTAGTTCAAAAACCTATATAGAACATAAAAAAATTAACAATAACAATAACAAGAAAACAAAAACGAAAAATTGTTTGTCTTTTGAAATATATTTGACAGACCTTTTTATATTATCATTTGTAAATTACATTTTAAATATATTTAGTANTTTTAAAAAACTTTATAAAAAAACAAATTATATCATCTTTGTAATATAATCATCGTTTTCCAATAACTATACTATAATTTATCTTATAATGTAATTTCCAAAATCGATTTTATGATCACTTATTTACACAACGTAGTATTATCATTTTTATATAATGAAACAGTTTTACAAACATGTCATCACATGAATATTAAATTTAATTTTTGTTTCTTCATGTTCATATATTGTCTTTATTTATAAATAGTATATCACGATGTACTTTAATCATTGCAAATAAAAATATAGAACATATTAGTTCAAAAACCTATACAGAACATAAAAAAATTAACAATAACAATAACAAGAAAACAAAAACGAAAAATTGTTTGTCTTTTGAAATATATTTGACAGACCTTTTTATATTATCATTTGTAAATTACATTTTAAATATATTTAGTACAAAATGTGACAGTTTTTATGTGTAAAAAATAGCAAGTTTTAATCCATACCATTAGATTCAGTGAATTTATGATTGTAAATATCCCCTGAAAAAATAATAATACTTTAACATTTATCAAACATTATTTTTAATGAGAAAAAAATCTCTTGTTTCATTAGAAATTATATAATGCATAATATATGAAAGTCTTACGGTAGTTTCATTCTCATAAAAATCCAACAGGTGATAAATGATACAATGACACTAATAAAGCCGACACATATTAAAAGAATTCTATTAAGTTTAGGTGTTGAGGGACTATGCGTTTGATCTAGTACTATAAAGCCAATTCCACCTAAAGTAAAGAGAAAACTAGATGCCAGTCCTTCCATAATATATTGACCATTCACACGATATGGCATAAATGCCACCTATAAAAAATAAATATAATATAATTATAATAAAATACATACATATATATATACATATATAACATAATTATAATAAAAGTAGTGCACGTTAATTTAAAAATGAAGTAATCTAAAATGAAGTAATTCATTTACTTACAGGTCTCGTATGACCATGTTCATCTGTTGTTGATCCTACACTAGGTGGTTCCACAATTACGTCATATATTATACCTTCAAAAAATTTATTATCGAAATATAAATAATATTTACCTTTATTTCATTAAGGTTGTTATAAATTTTTTTATTTCAAAAAAATTTATAAGAAACTGATATTCTATACAAGCCTAACCTCCAGTTACTAGAAAATATGACAAAAGTATAAACGAGAAAACTACCATAGCACTAGGTTTCACAAACCATGATGGTTTTTTCAATTTTAAGTTAGGTACTTCTAGCGCTAAAAACGGTAAACGGTAAATATATTCCATATTCTTAACAACTGGAAAATTGCACACGATACATTCTCAAGTTGCTTCGTAAAACAACAAACTTCCACGTTTCCTATAATACTTGTAGATGGCAGTCATAATAATATTTATGTAGCGACAGCTACACCAGCGACATCTGTTTCTCGACAATATCGTACAGTTCATTTTGGATGAACTTTTGGCGCCAACTTTGTCGCGCTTTAAAACTAGAAAATTAATGAAAAGCGATGTTGTTATGGAGACTTGTTAGGTAGTTGTCTAAGTGATAAAACAAGTTCGTGAATAACGCCAACTTTGTCGCGCTTTAAAACTAGAAAATTAATGAAAAGCGATGTTGTTATGGAGACTTGTTAGGTAGTTGTCTAAGTGATAAAACAAGTTCGTGAATATATATATATATAAGAGTTGTTTAAGAAACAGAAGAAATACATTAGAATCAGAAATACATTAGAATTAGAATTAGAAAAGAATTAGAATTATATTACATTACATCAGAATTATAATTAAAACTAGTATTTAAAAGTTTATAAATTTTATTGTTAATAGTATTAAATAATTTTTGTTAAATAAAATATTAATAATAACAAATCACATAGTTAATTTTGTAGTACGATGAATCGTTAGTTTACCGACCATCGTACCTACATTTATTATTACACACAGGAATATGAAAAGCTATTGGTTCTTGGAAATTTATAATTCACGAAATTTTTACAAATAAAAATTTTTCTTGAAAATCAAAAATTTATGGATAATTTCGTTAATATTGAAATATATGTTATAATATTTATAAAATATAAAAATGTAACTTGTTTGACCATTTGTTTTTGATTACCTTGGAACATTAAAAATACAAAACCGTATAAAAATAAATTATATTAACATTATACTTAATTTATTTTCTGCAATGAAATATTTCATTCTATTCAATATTTTTATTTTTTATATATGATATTTTCTTATACATAGAGGAAAGAAAGAGTATGATTTTCTTTTTACGAATAAACGATTTATTACTAAAAAAAAAATGTTACAAATAACTTTTTTATTTAATTCTGTGTGAACATGCGCGCGCACGTGTGTGTGTGTGTGTGTGTGTGCGCGTGTGGCGGCATAATTAGAAATGGATGACAGATTCATGTTTTCTAACCTAATTGAGTTCAAATAAAGTAATTGCAGTAAATCTCATGGATTTAATAAGTATTTTATTTTACTTTCAAAATAAATAAGTTAAAATTTATAAGTAATATTGTAATTTAAATAAAAATATAGTTAAACTACAAATTTTGTAATGTGAAGTGTTGCTGTTTGATTAATTTTGAGTGGTAGATAATAAATGATAGAATCATGCAAGAGAACACACGTGTATCACCACGGATTTTTACTGCAATACAAAATGTAGACATACCTGTTTTAGCTGTGTGTTCTCACAAAGAAATACGCCCAATTTTACCATGTTTAGTTCGAATGAGTCTTATATCTCCATTGGATGTAACGAAAGAATGTGTAGAACAAAGAAAACAGGTTCTGACAATTTTATCTGGTATTGAATCAGTAAATTCAATAATTGCACTGCTTTCAATTGACTTTCATGCATTGGAAACAGATGTCCGAAAAGAACAACAATTAAGGTCAGTCGTATCATAAACATCCATCTTCTATTTAATATTGTTAAAAATATAAAAATATAAAATATATGAAGTGTACTTATAAAACTGATATATTCTTCTTTTCATTCAGGCAAAAGATGGGAAGTTTGCAAAGGGACAGTGTACTTGCTCAGTCACTGCAAAGTGGCCTTGCTTTAGAATTTGAACGCAGTGAATCTACTAGAAGAATACGATTAGTCCTGAGTGAATTGTTGTATATAGCTTCTCAAGTACAAGAACAACAGAAAAACCAGGAATTTCAGATTAAACAATCTGATTTATTTGATAATGCAGTTTACATGGAAGAGATTAGTTATGTGATTTGTGTGGCATTATCAGAGCTGCCCACAGTATTATCAATATTGGATATTGCAGAAACACTATTACATGTTAAATATGGTTCAGAAATAATTTGTTGGATAGTTGCCAATATCCCTGATAGTTTTTCTGAAGTTTGTGCACATTTAATAGCTAATGGGGAAAGACAAGAAGAATCAGCATTAGGCAGGATTAGAACAATGGCTTTGACAATGTTGTGTCAAATGAATCCAAGTCAAGCATTAGCAGTAAGAGCCAAATGTGTAGAACTTTGCAGAATGCCTGCTTTAGCAATTACATTAAGCTTGGAACATGAGAATATTAATAATTCATTCACAGAGAGTGATATAGTTGCCTTTGTGTCGGGATTATTACTTGGTAGTGATCAACAAGTAAGAACATGGATTGCAATGTTTATTAGAAATGGTCAAAAACGTAAATGGGAATCTCATACAGCATTACAATCTTTAAGAGAAGAACTACTTAAACGATTGCAAACAATAACATCTCAAAATGCAGGTCAATTACTAGAAAGTCAAGTTGTACAAGCCAGTGCACTGTTACGTCTTTATTGTGCATTAAGAGGCATTGGAGGTATTAAATTCCAAGATGATGAAGTAACAATGATAGTGCAATTGTTAACATCTCATCCTCCTCCATCACCAGCTGGTGTAAGATTTGTTTCTTTAGGTCTTTGTATGCTTATTGCATGTTCTTCATTAATAGGCCATCATAATCTTGAAAAACGAAGCATAGAATGGGTGCAGTGGCTTGTACGTGAAGAAGCTTATTTTGAAAGTGCCAGCGGTGTGACAGCAAGTTTTGGAGAAATGTTACTTTTANTAACAGCGAGTTTTGGAGAAATGTTACTTTTAATGGCAATACATTTTCATAGCAATCAACTGTCAGCTATTTGTGAACTTGTATGTGCTACATTAGGGATGAAAATACCAATTAGACCAAACAATTTAACTAGAATGAAGCAAATTTTTATGCAAGAGATATTCACTGAACAGGTTGTTACTTCTCATGCTGTAAAAGTACCAGTAACAGCCAATTTAAATGCAAATATTCCAGGATTTTTACCTGTACATTGCATTCATCAACTGCTTAAGTCAAGGGCATTTGCTAAACATCGAGTACCGATAAAAAATTGGATTTATAAACAAATTTGCAACAGTGTGCCACCTTTGCATCCAGTTCTTCCTGCTTTAGTTGAAGTATATGTCAATTCAATTTTAGTAACAAATAATAAAACATCAGAACATACAAATAAACCAATTACTGAAGATGAAATTAGAAAAGTGTTTCAAAATAGCGTATTTGGTGCAAATTTTGACTTTAAGAAAAATATGAACAGTGTCCCTAAAAATGAAATAGATAATATGGATATTGATATTTCAAAACCTTCTCTTACATCACAATTACTATTGTTATATTATTTATTGCTATATGAAGATGTTAGATTATCTAACATGCATACTTTTATATCACAAGATAGAAAAGTTAAGTCATATTCAACTGAATTCTTATCAGAATTGCCAATAAAATATTTACTTCAATTGGTTCAGAGGGATCAAATGAATTATGCTGGATTATTTTCACCTCTTCTTAGATTACTAGCAACACATTTTCCTCACCTTTCATTAGTAGATGATTGGCTTGATAATGAAATGATTAACATTGACTCTACAGTAACAAATTATGAAGATGTGAAAATTACTGATATCATGATTATTGAAACGTTTTCACATATTCAAACATGTCCCTCAAGAACAGGAAGACTTTTAAGACAATTAATGTCAATGAAACCGACTGATATATGGCCACATGCTGAAATTATAATTCATTATTTCAAAGCAACTATAAGTCCAAGAGTTCCTAGATACATTCAAGGTAATGATTTATTTTTTTAAGTAAAATATTAATATCAATATTATTAACACTTTGAAAATAATTTTTTTTACTTATCATAATTTTTCAGAATTATATAAACAAGTATGGCTTAGATTAAATACAGTTTTACCAAGATGTTTATGGGTTTTATCAATAAATGCTTTATTGATAGAAAACTCTCTTGTAAAAAATGTTTTTTTAACGCAAGAAAATATTGTATTAGATCCTTTACAAGTATTGAGATGTGATACAAGAGTTTTTAGATGTGCTCCAATTTTATCTGTTATTTTAAGGTAAAAAAAAAATTGAGTAAGTTTTTAAATATTACATTTATTTATTAAATAAATATTTTTTAAATATTACATTTATTATTAACATTTTTCTATTCTATTATCAATTGCTACTTAATAATAAATATTTTTAGAATTTTACAAGCTGCATTAGCAGCTTCTCGATCTCAGTTATCTAGACATATACAGGACAAACCATTAACAGAAAAAATTGGTCAGTTATCAAGTGAAGCTGAAAGAGAAGATTTAAGAATAGCATTGGTAGCAGGTCAAGAAAGTGCGGCTGTTCAAATATTATTAGAGGCATGTTTAGAAACAATGGAAGATAGAGAAACCCCTGGACAGATGTGGTCATTAAGAGAAATACAAAGTATAATCTGTTCATATTTACATCAAGTATTCATAGCAGATCCATCATTGGCTAAATTGGTTCATTTTCAAGTATGTCCATTACAACTAAATCCATTTATTTTTATTTTTGAATTAAATTGGATACTAATTACTAATACACATATTAGAAAATATGTTCTTCGATATCTAGTAGAAGTAACAAGAATAATAAATAATTCAAGTGATGAAAATTATTGATCTATCATATATCGTATAACATGTATTACAGACTATATAAATATTTATTTTGTAATTTTAAATATTTAATTTAATATTATCTTTACTTCTAGGGTTATCCAAGAGAATTATTACCAATTACAGTTGCTGGTATTCCATCTATGCATATTTGTCTTGATTGGATTCCTGAATTGCTATCACAACCAGAACCAGAAAAACAAATATTTGCTGTAGATTTAGCTTCACATCTTGCAATTCAGTATGCTTTACCAAAAGCTTTAAGTGTTTCTCGTTTAGCTATTAATACTTTAATAACACTGTTAGGAGTATTATCTGCTAAAGATCGAGTGATTTTATTTATGCCTGTATTATCAGCTTTAACGCGTATATGTTTAGCTTTTCCACCATTAGCTGAGGATACTACAGGTTTACTGTTACAACTTGGTAGAGTTAATTCTGCACAAGCAGCATTGGGAGATAAATCTGCAGACATTTTATGTCAAGAGGTGAATGAAACTTTTTGTATGTTATTACAAAAAGCAATATTACAATCACAAGTATATTAAAATATTATTTTTAATTCCTTTGTATTAATACTAACTGAACCTAATGTTTGATTCTATTACAGTAAAACAATTATCCAAACTATTCTAAATATCTTATAATATATTTTAAAATTTTATAAGACTAGATTGATACTTAAATATAAATTATTTATATTAATATTTATTTGGATAATTGTTCTATTGAATGGCATATGCGCTAAAGTTTATATTTAATCAAATTATTCTAAAATAGAAAAGATGAAAAAATTAATTATATTACAAAATTATTTATATATATTGAGTCAAAATAAATTTAACTAGTTTATTACATTATGAGCTACAAGATAACAAAGTGACTACTTATTACATTGAGTATTTCTACTGTTAATATATTTATTCCTTATATAAATTATTTACATTATTTGTTGGCTAAAGTTTTTAATGAATATTTTCTTATTTGTTAAATTTATTCTTTTACTTAATACTCATTAAAATAAAATATTTAATCGGTACAACTTTCATTATACAATGTTTTTATAAAAACAAATAGTAATGTGACTGTATTAAATATAGCATTTTCTTATTATGTATTATTCTTTTTTTAATAATCTTAAATTATTTTAATTTGAGTCCTAAATATAATATGATTAATGTTTTGTATACTTATAATTTTAAAAATTTCAATTTCTAATTTTTAATAGTAATATGTTGCGGAATTAAATCTCGTCATTACATTTTTAAGTTTTACATCTTACTTCAGGATTAATATGGATTATTTAATAATCTAATAAAAGATATAATTAAGACATTAATGTTTTAATTAAATAAAAGTTTCTATACAATTTAATTACCAAAAACATATATGATATATATCCATATATGATATATATAGCGTATATATAAAATATACGAGAGTGATATTTTTGTAAATCTACCAAATAAATATCTGTGCCTAATATATTATACAATCATTTTTCATATTTTTTAAAATTTTTTTTAAAACATTGATTTATTTGGAATAAAATCTTCGATTTATCAATCATCTATATACATTAACCTATGACTATATCTAGAAGGATGCAAGAGAAGTTAGCGATCTGAATGCAGGTTATATTATTATGTATTATGACAACAATGATATTATCAATAGAATTATAAAGTAATTAAAATACAAAATTATAATATTTACATTGAAATTATATGCATCTATAAATTTGCACGTAAATATTTGTAACTAAAAATTAATTTGGTTGTTTTTATATAAAAAAATCGAATAAATATTTTATATTTTAATTTTAATTTAAAAGTTACAACTACAAGTAATATTGCATAAAAATTATTATAATATTTATCTTTCTTAATACAACTTTTATTCTATTGTATATAATTTGTATTAATTTGTTATTTTTAAGTATATATGTCAGAAAAGGAGATTCGTATTCATTCTATGTAATTGTAATTTCATGATAAACTAATGCGTGTGTTTGTTGACCGCATTACGAAATACATTCCTAAACTTATGAGTTTTGATTATTTAGTGATAGTTTGAATATGTCAAATACAAAGCTTCTTTGAATGAAATATTAAATATTATCGAAATAAACATTATACATATAAACGTGATGGAGGGTGAAACTATTGGCAATCTCGTTCAAAAAATGATTATTTCACTTTGTGGAGAACAGAAACCAGGTAAAACATAATTTCGAATTTTCTTTTACGCTTGAAAATTATTTACTAAATAATAACAATTGTAAATAAAACATTTTTCCATTTATTCCCATTCTGCTCTTTACTTTTATTTTATTTTTTTTATTGCTTCAAACTAAACTAAGATAGAAATACACGTATATTTTTCTGCATAAGCAAGAACAAATTCAACAACTATATAAAAAAAAAGTTACTCTATTGTAATATATATGATAGTATGTAAACAAACATTAAATAGACAATAACTAGATATTGAAATTTTGAATAAAATTTAGAATGTAGTAATATATTCTGCAATTAATGGTAGATTTAATAGATATTGTATGCATATTTTTGCATATAATATTGTGTATATATATATATATTGCATATTATGTACATAATATTGTGTATATATATATTATCCATCAGAACGATTTGAAAAGTCACATTTTATATTAATGATTTTTAGAAATAATTAGGAAATGGATGCGTTTCTGTCTTGGATTATTGTCATCAACTCAAGGAGTAGAAACATTACAAGAAGATGAAATTACTATAGGAAGCCAAATAAGAGAAAAATTATCAGTTTGTGATGCAGTACAGTTTGACAAATTATATAATGACTTGAGATCTGGAGTATGATATGAATTTAATTTTTGACTATAAAATATTTATATTTCATAAAATTTATTGTCATAATATTTTAAGAAATAAGAACAATTTTATAGACATATTTAACATATTTTGATTAAAAATGATAAATCGCCAATTATATATTTATATATGTTATCTAGCCATTGAAGAACAGAGCCCAAATTCTGATATTTTTGTTAAACGTGTGTCAATCAGCAGAACAGTTAAAGGATAAAGTTTTTTCAGCACCTGATTTAAAATTAGGTTTATGCTCATCTTCTGCATCTACTAGTGGTAAACAATATATTTTTTTTATTTTTCAACTAATTTAAAATTTTAATGCAATTTAGAATATGTAATATATTAATGTGCTTTATTACGCAGGCCAATCGTCTGAAATTTGTGCACCACCACAAATTGTGTCTATAAACAACTCAGACAAAAATACACGAGATTTTTTAACCAGTTCTAATAAAATATATGGAGAGGAATATATTTCGGAGGATATATTAGTTCAAGATCTTATATATTCTTTCCTAGGTATTGAAGGAAAGATATTAAAGTTAGATTCCAATTATGGTTTTCAAATAGATCCAATGATTAGCATTGATAGGCCACGGAAGCAGGCTACATTGAGATTAAGTGAACTTGGATATTTACATAATATAATTCAAAAAGGTTTAGAAAGAATGTCAGTTGCTTCAAATGGTCAAGTGGCCGATAGTTTTGTTGCAGCATTACATTCTGAGTTATCAGAATACTACAGATTTATAGCCCTTATTCAAGAAGAAGTAAACAGGTATTAACCAAAAATATAATGCGCAAATATGTAACATTGTATCAGTTTATTATAAATAGTAATATGTTTAAATATGTAATAGAGTTCAATCTGAATCAGGATTATACAGAGTTACTTTGTCTCACTTGCATCTTTGGGCATATGATCCTTTAGAAACCTTAAAATGGCTAGCAAGTATAGTGAAAGCTTGTCAAGGACAAAAAGGTGGTGCATTAGCTTCTGCAGTATATGAATTTAGTAATCATGGTGATGCCGGTGTAAAAAAATTAGTTAAGAGGATTTTGCAAAGTGTCTGCGATCCTTTGTACAATATGTTGATAAGATGGATTGCAGATGGTGAATTAGATGATCCATATAGAGAATTTTTTATTGAAGCTTGTGCTGATATCACTGGAGAGAGAATGTGGCATGAGAAATATCAAGTCCGCAACAATATGTTACCATCTTTTATTACTAAAGTGCAAGCTAAAAAAATTTTGGGAACAGGAAAGAGTATTAACTTTCTGCGCGAAGTATGTAAAGATTTTACCCCATGGCAAGGAAAACATACAAAAATGTTTAAAAGTTTCAGCGAGGAATATAAAGGTAATTATATTTAATAGTTTAAATTCTGATGAATGAATATATAAATTTGTAATCTTCGTGTATATATATATATATATATCGTGTGTATATATATAGTATATATAGTGTATATATTGTTGCAAAAAAACTATATTCTAATATGTTCTTAGTTGACGTTCTTTTCGATATGGATCCTGATGGTCGATTACAGACAATGATGGATACAGCCTACAAAGAAACTTCAACCAGAGTAGTTGAAGTGTTAACAAAACAATATCACCTCATGGAACATTTACATGCAATCAAAGGTTATCTGTTATTAGGACAAGGAAACTTCATTCAATATCTTATGCATTTATTAGAGTAAATAATATTTTTTAAATTATCTTCAATTATTCTGTTATTTTTAATTTTCATCTTATTCTTTATTTTTGTACTTATAGACCAGAATTAGATAAACCAGCCAGTTCTGTATATCCACATAACATATCTTCTATTCTGGAAACTGGAATAAGAGCGACTGTTACAAAGATAGATGATTTAGATATTCATAGGCGACTTGATGTAAGATTACTAGCACCTTCGGAAAATGAAAGAGGATGGGACGTTTTTATTCTGGATTATAATGTAGGAGGTCCTATTGGAACAGTATGTATAAAAATAATTTATATTTTAAGACCTTATTTATATTAAGACCTAATGTCAGATCTATAATAAGTTGTTTTACTTTTTCATTTCTTGTGGAAAAAAATTTAAGTAGTATTTTTATTTTCTATGAATTTTTATTCTCTTTGAAAATATGTAAATATTAGATTGTAAAACTTGTAAAAATATTCATTAATTACTTATGAAGATGTTAAAATATTGAAACATCATGTTTTTATAAAAAAGAATATCTTATTTGTTTAGATTTTAGAACCTTGTAGGCAAATATATCAAACTGTATTTTTTGCTTTATGGAGAGCAAAAAGAATGGAATCTATATTATCTGCGATTTGGAAACGTCAAATAACTTCAGCAAAAATGTTTCGCAAAATGCCTGAAGTATTACCAATTCAAACTCATATTCATTTAATTACTAGTAGTATGGTACATTTGGTTCATCAAATGCAATATTTTTTCTTATTTGAGGTAAGATTAACAGTACATTACACGTATAATTGAATATTATAATGTATAATAATTAAATGTTTTAATATAATTGTTTAAATTAATAAAGAAAGTTTCAATTCCTTCTCTTTTTCTTAATGATCAGCTAATTAATTGTTTTAATTAATTTAATATATTGAAAACATTAAACAATATTAAGGTAATCGAGTGTTCTTGGGATGCGTTTGCAAAACAATTAGCACAAGCAGCATCATTAGATGATATAATAACAGCACACACTCATTTCATAGATACTGTAAGACGTGGTACACTTTTAGATGAAAAATCACAAGTAAGCACACATATTTTTTTTCCTTTTGTTTGAAGCATTACTATTTTCTGACAATCTATTTTTATGTGAAATAACTTTTTTTTTATATTATTAATTATATTAAGTTTACTACTGTTTTTGATACAAAACAAATATATTTATATGCATAATATATAAATATTGCTTTTAACAGGAACTTATGGATCATTTACGTTCCGTATATGGTCCAATTTTAGATTTGCAAAATCTTGAAGAAACGTTTCTTACACGTGCAACACATGAATACAAAGCCCGATTAAAAGATAATAATTTGGTAAATGCAACTATTGTGAAAAATCGATCAGACTTAACAGAAAATAATGATGCAGAAATAGTCAAACGACAAGCTGTATTTTCGAAATATTTAAACACACTTTCAATTCAACTTAGACTACTTTCAAGAACATATCAGGTAATATTATTCTTTTCTTGATTAAATTAACTTCTCAGATGATCATACAATTATATACAATCTGACTTTTATTATTTATTATAAAGAAAATCTTTCAATATCTTATATTTAAACATAATTGTATTTAAAAAATTTTTTTACAGGATAGAGTGAAAAAATTTCTTATAATGCTTGCATCAGCAGAAGATGTGTCTTTACAATTGCTAAGCGTACGTTTAGACTTTAATGAGTATTATAAAAGTAAAGATAGTCGTCTTGTTGTGCCATTAACATATTTGCATCGTAGACAAAGTGACCAAAGCTATTTAAGTTGTAAATAGTAAATAAAAAAAGCTTTTTTTTTATCGCTAATTAAGGATAGATATTACTTAAATGTTATTTTTTTAACAAAAATTTTTTAAATAAAGATTTATTTATGTTAATTTCTCTATACATTATTTCGTGTGTGTGTGTGTGTGTGTGTGTGTGTGTATATCTATAATCCTTAATATGATATATAGAATAATACAAGATATGCAATTATTTTCAATAAAAAACAAAATAATATATTGTGCAAAAAAAAATAATACATATACATAATATATGCATAAACGAGATTATTTTCATTTTGGTATATAATTTCATTTGAGTCTTTTTTAAACTTTTAAAATTTTACCTATTATAAAATATACATTTAATATCTATTTTCAAACTTCATTCATACATACATTGCGTATCCATGAAATATATAAATAATAGATATTGCTTTACGACTTTACTATTATAATAACATTATTTATAGATTATCTTTTGCGTTCTTTAACGTCTTAAAGACGTTAGAATATAAAGAAGGAAACATGAAGTATTTCGTGTAATGTAACATCGTTTAATTAAGTTGCATTATCGTTTCATTTTTGAGAAGGTAGATAATAAATTAGAACTTAATTATACGTTCGTATAGGCTTTTACGACATTTTACAATATATATATTTACAATTACAAACTTTACATTGTTATATATTAATTATTTTATGTGCAAAACTTACGTACTTTAAATTTAAGTTTTATGACACTAGATGACGCTGTTTCTTCTTCAACTGTAGGTACGATGTGGTCGGTAAACTAACGATTCACCGTACTACAAAATTAACTATGTGATTTATTATTATTAATATTTTATTTAACAAAAATTATTTAATACTATTAACAATAAAATTTATAAACTTTTAACTTTTAAA
>NIPQ01092205.1:862-16623 GCA_002806875.1 Lepidotrigona ventralis hoosana | reverse complement strand
TGTGTGTGTGTGTGTGTGTGTGTGTGTGTGTGTTATGTAATAATATTTCAAAATACAAAAATTCTGTGGAAATTAGTACATAAATAAAATTATTACTAATTATTTTTTTAATTGCCATTATTGAAGTCTTCCATTATTGAATATCTTCTATTATTGAAACCACTATTATTGTTTGTCAGAATTTATTAAATTATCATTTATTGATATTCGATATAGTTGACAATTGTCAATTGAATACAAAAAAAAGTTGACTGACACAAGAGGATTTACTTTTCTGTGGGATTATTTTCTTGTAAATGCAACGACTCTGAAAAATGCAGATCTTCTGATCCGTGAGTATTAGATAATTATCCAGAAAAAAGATTACATCGCAAATGTTTCGTAATCATAGTTTGACGTTAGTTATTAACGTCAGTTCATTAATATGTTCTTTTTTTTTTCTCTCTTTTCTCTGCTTGATTTATTCTTTTCTACGACTTGTACTTCAGCTTGAATCGGATCGATATTAAAGAAGCATTAAATGCCAGCGATTTTCAACGCTCGTCCAATTGTTCACTTACGCATTTCATTTCTCCTTCGGTTTAGCCAGTCTCCAAATTTATTTATTTCTCTCTAAAAAAAAAAGAAGCGTTACGATGCAAACGTAATATGTATATCGGAAGTTTACGTTACGTTTAAGATGCGATACGAGCAGTAATCAACCATTTAATAGCTAATTAGATTTGATCATTTAATCTGCTTCAAAAACCAACATCTACGTCTAAAGAGTGCCAGCTGTATATGTTTTTTCTACTTTTATTTCTACATCTATTTCAATAGAGGATGCTACATTATAAATTATAAATCTCTTGAAATCCAAACGATATTTATTCCTTCTATCATGCTGCATTATGACATTTCTGACGTGTTACATCCTTTCGAAAGAATCTAAAATGCAAAACGAGATGTAAATTCTGTTCTGTCTTATTTATAAAGTAAAATGCAAATATATATGTAAAGCACGATTAGAAGGGGAATGTGAAATTGATGTGCAATTGATATTCATCCGGGTATCATTATCGTATTGCCTTAAATTTTCCACAGTCACAGAGAATCTTCGGCACTGTAGTGATCTGGATGCTGTATCCTAGCGATATTAATCATATTCGGCTGTCGCTATACAATTCTCATTTCATTTGCTATTGTCACAGATCTATAAAGTTTATAAACGGACAATGAAGATGTTGTGCCTGTGTCTTCTGTCACAATTATGTGCGATGACCATGGCAAAAGAGACTATACTGGACACTCCAATTATTAGACGTACCTATCGTGGATATCGTAATTGGTTATCGCAAACTTACGGTAGGTGTTTAGTCGATGCTATGATTTTACGTACCAATTTCCTTCCATAAGATCTGAAAAACAGGGTTTTCATTTTTTGTACCTTTCAAATAAGAACTTTTCCGATTACATGCAAATGACGGACGAACTAATTTTTCCACAAAACAGAGAAGAAAAATACATTTCCAATTTAAAGTTTCCTTTCGAAACGTCATCTTACAGGTACGAGGAACAATGAACAAATGATTCAACTGCAGAAAGAAAATAAATTTCAAACCGAAGTTCCAGCAGACGTACCGTTTCCTTGCAACGTAACAGGTATCATGATCCCTGTGTTTTAAAAGTGAGACGAATGTTATTCTTATAAAATTACTATTTCATTTATTTACATTTATTTACATTTAGCGTGGCAAATAAGTAGGTACCTAGCAATTTGAATGTTTCCAAATTTATTTAACAGCCTCGTCCAGTTAGTTTTATTTCTTCCTTATCATTTTCTCCAGCAATTTCTTCTTCCAACTAGTGTTACTTATTCGCATGAATTTTCCATCTTTTGACGCCAAATTTGTCTTGTATTTTCTAGCTGTAAACATTATATAATATTATATAATATATACTACACTAATGATAACAATACTATGTAATGATACTATACAAACATAATTTTTCATATAAATTTATTTGTACAATGAATGTCCATTAATACTTGGACAGTAAAAATTAAAATTTTCATTATAATATATATAATTATAATTTATTTAATTAAAATATAATCTACAATTATAACAATATAATTATAATAATTATATAATATATATTAATAATTATTATTATAATATATTATTAAAATATAATAATTATAATATAAATATAATGATAAAATATAATAATAATATAATGATAAAATATAATGATAATATTATATTATTAAATTATAATAATATTATAATATTATATTATATAATAATATTGTATTATTAATTATATTATATTATTAAATTTAATATGTTATTAAAATACAATAATAATTATTATTATATTATATAATATTATAATATAAATTGTAATTATAATATATAATATATTATATAATATATAATATATTATATATTATATAACAATTATAATTACAACTTATATTATAATTCAATTAAAATATTTTTATTATATATATATATATTTTATTTTATATATTATATATATATATATATTTATATCATAATTTTATTGTAATTTTGTAAAAAAAGATCGTACACTGATAAACTCGGGCTCATTTCGAAGCTTCAAAGTTCTCGATGTTTGAAACTTTCATAATGCATCGATATATATATATATATATTTATATCATAATTTTATTGTAATTTTGTAAAAAAAGATCGTACACTGATAAACTCGGGCTCATTTCGAAGCTTCAAAGTTCTCGATGTTTGAAACTTTCATAATGCATCGTTCGTCTTATTTTGACGTGTTTTTACACTGTGTAAAATGAAGACACTTTTCCTCTCGAAAATGTTATAAATTGTGGTTGCATATGCAAAAATGTTGGTAATTTTCCTCATGACTGAATCTACGATGAATTTGAAGATTGAATATATTCAACTTCAAATATTATTTACGTTACGATCTCTTGAATTTTTTCCCATCTTCAGCCTAACATTCAAAGTGCAATAAAGTGATGTTTACGGGATCGTTGTAAGAAAAGATTGATCGTCGCTTCAAATTTGCCGTAGATTGTGAAGAAAAGTGAAGAGAAAATGTTGAAAAAGAATGTATCTTGATTTATCCGTCGACTACGTGTACGATGTAAAAATATTTTACCGAATAAAATGAATGAAATGTTAGACTTCAAGCTTCAAAATTTAAAGTCCTAAAGTTTCTTGTGAAGCGATTTCTTTTTTTAGTATCCGAATATTAATGAGAATTCTCTACATACATAATGTTTGATAAATAATAAAGTTCGAAGAGATCGTCAGACGATTGCAATAACAATTTGTTGAACGAAGGGTAAAAACGCAACTCGCAACTTTATCTTACTACAGATTCCGTTACCGCGGATCTAATGTTTTTTAAAGGTGGAAGATCTTCTAACGTTCCCAAATCGGTTCACCGTTTGAGACCAGGGGACATAGATGTTATTGCCGCAATGGGCGATTCTTTGACAGTCTCGACAGCAGCTACCGCGGTTAGTGTGTTACAATTGTTGGTGGAAAACAGAGGGATATCAGGGAGTATCGGCGGGCAAGAAACATGGCGAAAATACCTCACGTTTCCTAATATTCTTAAAGTTCGTTCATTCCTTATAGATTCCTAGTCACCGATATGAATTCAATTTTCTCATAGTTGAATTTTCTTGTCACATAGGAATTCAACCCGAAGTTAATAGGCTATTCACTCGGAGATTCTGTAAGTACTCATCCGGACGCGCAGTTGAACGTCGGCGAAACTGGTGCAATGTCCGAAGACATGCCTTTCATGGCACAGTATCTGGTTAAAAAAATAAAAAATGACTCCAGGATAGATGTGAATAAAGATTGGAAGGTTCGTGCTTTGGACAGAGTAATTATACAGACCTGTATGAAAATATTATATAGCATTCTATTTTATTTATTAAGAAACACACACACACAGAGTTGAACTGTTAATTAATTTAATGTGTGCACGAAATTGGATAAATTATTATTTTCTATGAAACGTGTAATTTCATCTCTTGTTTGACATTAATTTTCATGTGTTGTTGCAGTTGATTTCGTTGATGATTGGGTCCAATGATTTCTGTCACAATCAGTGTGAAGGTCCTTCTCCGTGGTCTATATTAAAAGAACATAAAATTGAACTAATCAACGCTCTTAGAATATTGAGAGATAATTTGCCAAGAACTTTCGTTGCTCTTATCCCACCACCTTACCTAGTAGTATTTGTCGAATATCATCGACAACATGTGTGGCTGTGCAATACGATGTCAGTCATTGAATGTCCGTGTTTATTTGCTTCGAAATTTCAACATCAAAAACTGGAATATTATGAAGTAATGAGAAGGTTTGTACAAATCTTTTCTAGTATTTATTTAACGTCTCATTATATGTCACTTGCAAGCATTTTATTACAACATACTTTATATTTTTAATATTCTCAATTAAAACTTGTAATATGATTATCAGATTTCTCAGTCAAGAAAGAGATTTCGTTAAAAAGCAAACAGTTCGTCTGAAGTGTCGCAATTCTTTAATACTTTCCAAGTCATTTGATATCATTTCCAACACCAACATATGTATGCAGATATAACTCTTTTAGGTGGCAAGAGTTAGAAAAAGAAATCGCCAGTTATCCAGAATTTTATAGAGATGACTTTACTGTGGAAATATTACCATTTCTTGTAAATTCTACTATACCGCTAGCCGAGGATGGATATCAAGATATATCCTATTTTGCTGTTGATTGCTTTCATTTTAGCCAAAAGTTTCATGCAAGATGTAAGTATTTACAGATGAACTGTAAAATGGTAGGTAAAAAACTGTCTCTTATGTTTCAAGATGCAAACGGTATATGGAACAATTTGTTAGAACCAGCCGATAACAGGTCTGTCTTTATCGGAAACATATTTGAAAGCTTCTTGTGCCCTACTTCTAAGAGTCCATACTTGACGACGCATAAAAATCGACGAGAGATTAACAAAGCTCGAGATTAAAAAATGGCTCCTCTATATGTTTCTAGTTTGTTATTCAATTTTTCAGATTTTTCTATTACGATCCTTTACTAATGTATATATTTATGTATAATTGATAAAAAGAAAGTTATTTTTCTACGCTTGTTCGTTCTTGTACGTCATAATTTTTTTCAAGTGATGATATCGACGGTGGTGAAAAGCACAGTTCAGTTAATTGCAAGAGTACACATGCAGCTGATGTAACAACATCCGAGACAAACAAATGAGGCATTGTAGTATTGCTGCTTCAACATTTAGTTATTATAAGCGAATAAATTATCCCGAGACATTTTCGTGTAATGTCACGTCGCATCGTGCATAAGACCAAAAGAAAATCAGATTTTAGTTTCGAAAAATACGTATTCCTGAGCATAAAATTTTGAAGGGACGGAGAGGTGAGAAACAAGACCCGGCTACAGTACATTATAATCCATACCAGAATTGTGCAGGATTACAATTAAATTACTTCATGGATTATAATTATAAAATAACTCAATTAAATCGTATTTCATTATATTGTAATTTGTAATTTATTTTTTCATTCAATTAAATTACAATGTAATTCAAATATCTTACTCAATTAAATTACGATTTAATTCGTTTTTACAATTGGATTACAATATGCAACGTATTTGAATCGGAATTAATACATAAGAGGTAGGGAGCGGAAGCGCAAAGCAAAATTCAAATATAATAAAGTTTGGAAAATGACGATTTGGAAATTTTTCAAGAAGATTAATATCAGTGCTATTATTTACAAATTCATATTATGAACAGAAATAAACTGTTTTATTACATTCTTTTTGAACAACAAACATAAATTTAAAAAGAGAGATAGGTACCTTCTTCAGCTAATTTACAATGTATATTAAAGAAAGAAATGATCGTAATTACTAATGCTGTAATAAATGAAATGATGTAATTAATAGAAACATTAATATGAAAAATTAAATGAAGCATTACTTAAAAAAGAAAAAAAAATTGAAAAGTCAATATAGAAATAAAATGAAGCATTATGCAATAAAAAAAAATGTTCTTAGATTTTTACTAATTACTTGTAGCACCACATTGATTGAAGTTATCAATTTGATAACAATTATCAGCCAATTTTAAATTGATTTTAATAAACAAATTTCCTTCAAAGGTTCATCATTAAGGTTGCTTAATTTTGAGAAATTAAGTCGTCGTTGTCTAAAAAAAATATATCCTACCAACTTTTTGTCTGCATCTCGTATGAAAACGTGATTTTGAAATGACTTTTATTCTCTCAGCCCCAACTTCGTGCAGTCTTACTTTTCATCACATGCCAACGATCTCTATTGCATAGTAAGATAAAATGACTAAATTTGAAACTCGTAGAATGATTAAATACGAAACTCATAGAACGCGAATAAGATAAAAATGCTGGTGTCTGCATGAAGCGAATGTGCTGTTTGGCTGCGGTCACTGAAGGATTAGCTCGGAAAATTAAAAATAAAAAAATTTTAAATGCCAAGATAATAGTTTATTAAATAGAATTTAATAAAAATTTATAAACAATTTTATACAATCACTTTTTCAGTTTCTTTTTTAAGAAGGCTTTCCGCTTTTTTTCCAAGGCCTCCATACGCATGTCTTCCAAATCTTCCATCATACCTAAAAACAATTTTATTATTATTTTATTACTTTTGTAAATAATTATAACGAGCAAGAAGACGTACAAGATACTATAAAAGATAAGCATTACCTATTTTAGTAGATACATATTCTTCTTTGAGTTGTTGTGCAAAATTGCTTTCCATAGCTGTGTCATCATCATTATCCACATGTTTATATTTATTTTTATCATAACCGAATATTTCACTTATATATTTACTATAATCTTCATTTTCATCTTCTACTTCATCATCAATAAAATCTTCAAGTTCAGAGTCATAGTCTTCATCTTCTTCGTCTGTTATACGACCTGCACATTTAAATGTATAAATTATTAAGTAAGTATATTATTCTCCTATTCAAGGCAATAAATTATTGCCTTGTCTTTCTTTTCCTATTTCCACATTCTAATTCATTTTAAGTTTTCTATTGGCTTATCTTGCACAAGAATATCTTAAGAATATTTTAAAGATGCGACTATCAAGCTTAAAAACATAAAGATGTAGCTGACTGATTCAGTTGACTTAGAAACCAAATCAATTGAAGCAAATGCAACATTATATAGAGAACAGTTAACTCAGTTCGCTATTCACACTCTATCTTGATTTAATTTAATTATCAACTGTTTCAGTTTTCTTCCTCGACTTGCAACATTGTTGATTCTACTTATTATTATTTCTTATTTCACATTAAATTTTTTTTTTAACTAGTTTTCACTGATAATAAACATGTAGTAAATTGGTCTTTCGATACCATTCATGTTAGGCGAAAAATATTTTTTGCATCGTCATATTCGAAAAGATATTTAGGTGGCCTCGCTTAAATGATTCACCCTGTGTATGCATATGTATATCTATATATCTCGATACATATAACTATATATATTTATTTTCTAAATATTCATTTTATATATCATTAAATGATATAATGCTAATTATCAATTTCAATATTATTGTGAAGTAAATAATTATAATAACAATTTTCTTTTCCTGTTTAAAGTTCTTTGTTTTCTTTCTCTTACCTGAGCAAAACTTCCACAATCTAAACAAAATAGCTACATCACGTATTCCTTAATATTGGCTATATATGTGTGTATATGTTGTTGTTATTAATGAAAATGTCAAATTTAAAAGAATGATATTAGAAAAAAAGTTTTCAATTATTAAGATACTCTTGTACAATATTATCTTGTACAATAACTAATTATCTTCTCTAACTTATAATTAAATAATGTAAAAATACAAAATTTCTTACGTTTATTATTAATCAATGGCTTCTTCTGTTCCTTCAAATGAGGTATATGTCTATATTTGATTGGCTTAAGATCTGCTGGTGGAAATTGTTTTATTTTATCGTTCACTTTTTGTGGTACTCGAGATTTTGTTGCGACATTTTTCAATAAATCTTGTTTCTCCAAGGTTTTCACTTTTGACATCGACTTTTCAGCTTTCGGATTTTTCGTATCTTCAATTTGAGTTTTGGTTATCCTTAATTTCTTCTTTTCTTCTTCAATAGCTTGTCGCATTTCTTCTAATTTTTTCCTCTCGCTTTCCAATTTTTTCCTTTCCTCTAGAAGTATATCTCTCTCGGATTTATTTGTTGCAACTTTATTAGGATTTATTGTTGTGGCTTTATCGACAATTAATTTTTTAGAAGTTGAACATTGGTATCCTGTTGCTTTCGAAGGAATTTTATTCGATACTGCAGGTACTGTTGTCAATTTTTCAGGCACTTTTGATGTTTTGTTAGAACAGTTGGCAGTATTACGACAATCTTGTGTTTTATTCGGTTTGTTAGTTGTATTAACATTTCCTTCCTTATTATTTACACTACCTAGTTTATTTCGCTGTTCTTTTCGTTCTCGCCATTCTTTTTCTTTTGTATATTCTTTCATTTGTTTTTTTGTCATCAGCCTCTCTGGTTCGTCATTTTTTGGCTTAACATCGATAACAATCGGTTCGTGTTGTTTCTTTTCGGCAATTTTTAGAAGTTCACTGAAATCAATTGGTGGTGGTATAGGTTTCCTCTTAGCTTTCGGTTTTCCATCTTTCTCTCTTTTTTCATCTTTAACTTCTTTTTCAGTTTTTTCTTCTACTTCTGTTTCTGTTCCTTTCATAGAAATTTTCCTTTTTCGACGGTTTTCTTGTTGCGAGACTTCTTGTTGTTTTAAAGCTTGCTTTACTCTATCCTGAAAAATCATAGGTATGTATAATTTTAATTAAATTGTAGTTATTAGTTACTACAACAACAAAAATAAGAATTATATTACAGGGTGTTCTTGTTGGATTTATTATACTAGTTAGAGACACTAGATATCTTTATAATTAATATATAATTTTGTAATTATTTATTGTAATTACTTTTTTTGAATAATTTATTACGTTGTTAAGTTTTTCATTTATTAAATGATTTATAGATATCGGAGATAATCAGTTATACCAGAGATTTTTATTAAATTCTAAACCACAAACAATAAATTTGATTCATAGTAATTAAATGCATTGAAAATTAGAAGAAAAAATATTAAATTTAGGTTGTATAGTTAAATGCGTAAAAGCCATATGAAGGTCATTTCAACCTTTTTATATAAAATAATCCATTAATTGAAACTTAACATTCTTTAATAAAAAAGTAATAACTGGTGGGAAATATTGACTTGTTGTGTATATTAAATATTAATTTGGAAGATATTTTAATTAATAAAATCTATTGCATAAAGTACAAGGAAACGCAGAGACAGTGTTTTTGAAAGATAAAGTAACAGCGAGCAGAGACAGAAAAGAAATGAGAAAAAAAAGTAGCTATACAAAGAAGACAAAAGCTATTTGATTAAATTTTCTTCCTTGAATTTTATCCCAAGTTATAAGATTAACCGATGACCCGAGCAAGTAGAATTTAATATAGCATGTACTTTTTTATACCTTTGTAGATGCTATATCTTTTATTGTCTTCTTTCGGCAGTCATTGAAAATTGTTTTCTGTGGAGCTGTATTGTTATATTTGCTCATTAACTGATTATAAAATGCAGATGCTTCCTGTGAAACGTATCCATAATCGTCTTCGTCCGGTTGAGATGGTCCTAAAAGCAAACAACATTCAACAATTACAACAACTATATTTTTGTATGTTATTCGTTTAGTTATATCTTATGAAATATTCAATCTTTTTGGTCTTCAATTTTTTTACGATACGTACTAATTATTTTCAATTAAAATTATATTTTAATTAATTCAATTTATTAAGAGTGATTTCTCGTTTTTCCATAAATAAATTATATTTTTCATTACATTTAAAAAATTGGAAAATTCAATTCTTAATTAAAATATTTCATTGCTTTAAAGATTCTTAATTAAAATTTTATTACAATTGTTTTGATTTTATTACATTATTTATTATTTTATGCAAGCAACTTTCTCAGTGTATTCCTATGTGTACAATCAACCAAGATAAATATAAATCATGCTCTACTGCAATAAAAATCTAAAACACGAGGAAAAAAATAATTTGGCTTCCTGTTATTGTCTTCAATTTCAATAACAGTTTACTATTTACTGTTTTAAAGTTACTTACAGCATAGATAACTTTAAAGAAAAAAGATGAAAAGTTGATTGGTAAAATGAAATGAAAAATGAAATAAAATTAAAATGTGCCTTACAATAAATTAACAATAAATTATGGTAATAAGTAGGTAATAAATTTAACTTTTTATCGTTATCAGTTTCATATTAGTAGGAATGCCAAATATAATGCCTAAAATAAAGTACTAATGATTAATAAAGATGACAAAGTACTAATGATCATGTCAACTTATTCTTCTCTCACATCATAGTAATCGCAAATCTGTCTGTCTGTCTGTATTCCCTCTGTATTTCAAATTCACATTATAATTTTCTTTCGTGTGAATTATTTGAAATTAAAAAGATAAAACAAATATCACATGTGTGAAATTCTGATCACGTGCATACACAATAGAGACTTATTAAAAATGTAAAAAGTTAGTAGAGATCCAGTTTTCTCATAGAGATCCAGTAATATTTATAACTCTATAGTATATTCCACAATACAACAGACAATGTTTGTTGTAAGCAAGAAAGATTCATTGATAAACATATGGATATGTAGTCTAAACAGTTTCACTACAACAAATTGTCCAAGCAGACTAGCCATTGGATCTACTAGAAGAAACTCGTTGTCCAATCATACTGGACCTAAGACCTCAAAGAAATAATATGCATTAGCAATATTATCATTTATACACATACAATCACTTTATACACATACACACAGAGTGATCCATTTTAATCAATAAATGTTTTTATCTGCAGGATTATTGGTTGTTTGAAAAAAAAATGATTAGTTTGGGAGAGATATTTTAATCTTGAATATCTAATTTCTATAAAATTTACAATAATCTATAAAATCTGTAATTTATCGAAAAACAAAGTTTTTCATTAATATGAAAAACAAAGAAAGATAGGCAATATCCAGGTGTTCATACCGTCCTTGTCTTTTACGCATAGATTTCATAAAATTAAAATTTTAAAAAATTTCCAAAATTAATGGTTTTTTGACACAGGTCAGTACTCTTTTATGACAAATGATCACTTAATGATCGCAAACAATACTTAAAAAAAATCATATAATTCCATTTAAAAAACTAAAGTTAAGTCTCACATGTTTTTCATGCGTACAGCTATAAACAAACTACACTGGATTATTTTCATCAAAACAGAGTAATTTGTATGAAATATTATTTCAAATAATAATTTCACAGTTAATTACATTTGTTGATTAAAATTGGTAACTTTATATATGATAATATCAGATTTGGTGCCAAATTTTATCAATATATTCTACGAGTTTAAATAAGAAAAATATGTTACATAAACATAGGTCGTTTAACGCTTTGTTAAAAGATTACAAGCAAAAATAAGGAATTGGAAAGTAACAATGACAAACGTGGTTACGTGTAGAAAACTTTGAAAGAAAAATGTGTAGAACGTCCAATGTGTAGAAAACTTTTAAAGAAAAATAGGTGTATAAACTGATGAATAAAAAATTAATGATTCATTCGCTGATGAAAATACAAATAATCATTTTGAAATGGGATATTAATTTCATCCACGAATTCAGTATTAAAGTTAGTACTAGTAATCATTAAATTAATATTAATTTAATGATTGCAGATGGTAAACAACAGAAACTGATAAAACTACATGCAGATAATTGGTTAATTGTTCTCTTCTAATGTTTTTAATAATTTTTCTCTCAATTTTTTTTTCTAATATTTAATAATTTTTTAATAAAGTATTAACAAACTATCTTAAAATATTAATAAAACAACCTATCTTTTTCTTATTTAGAACCACAGAATATATTAACAAAGCAACTTTGAATTTGGAACACCCTGTATATATAAGATTCAGAATTTAAACGAGAACATCTGCGTTATTACATTTATATTTATATATTTTATACGCAGAGCGTTATTTTTGTAATATTTTAAGGTCATCAATTTTTCATATCTTGAAGTATAAAAAATGAATGACCTTGGTAATTGTTTTATTCCAATCATTTAAAAAAAACATTCAAATTTACTAATATTATCGAGTTATTACTTGTTCAACAGTCTGTTGAGATCGGTTAGTCATTATATTCATCAATTAATTATTAGTGTTTAGTATTAGATATTTTGAGTTACATTATTTTATTTTAATTAATCATTACATTAGTTAGAATTATATTGATCATATTAATTGAACATTTAACGCGTATGGAAGAAAACAGATGTATCGTTTTCATTTACAATGAAAACCGACAATGTTCGAAGATTTTCAAATCATATTTGTCCTTGACTAGGTGTATTTTCTGCAATAATAGAAAAGTTTAAATAAATATTATAATGTGAACATACTAGATCGATAAGCAAATAATAATAAGTAAATATTAATAAATAAATAAATAATAAATAAATGAAAATTTATTAGGAAACATTAATGTAAATTTTTCCAGATTAAATAAATGTAATAGAACAGATGTATGTTGAATTTTATTTTTTATGCTCTCTAAGATATCCAAAAAATATAATATTCTATTTAAAAAAAATTGAGGATCTCGAAATATTACAGAAATGACCTTGACGAAAAATCCATTGCACTATCATCAAATGTACCCCCCCCCTCCCCCCGCCATACACACACACAGGCACACACATGAAATAGTGCAACTTCATCTCGAATTTTTAACACAAAATCAAAAATTGTGTGTTTATTTAGATGCTCCCATTAAAATGATATATATATATATATATATATATATATATATAAAGTAATCGGCTCTAATTTATAAATGTAAATTATTGATAAACTATCAATAACATAAAATTTACAGAACATCCTATTAACAATTACATAAAATGAAGAATACTCCAGCAAAATTATAACATACATTGTAACATACATACAATAGATTCCGACTCCCAAATTACAGTATACACAGTGGATTAGTTAAACAGTATCATCTAAATGTCTGCACTATTTTTTATTAAATTTCTGTAGACAAACAGTTGCACTATTTGAAGAGACAAATGTAATGTTAGAAATATTTTTTTTCAATGATCATTTTCTTTAAAAGATCTCAAATTTTTCATTATTTTTTTTTATGATTAATCTATAGATATAGATTCTCTTATTAGAATAAAAATAAATATAGATTAATCATAAAAAAAAATATTTCCAGCATTACATTTACTCTTTTAAAGTAGTGCAACTTTCTCAGAAATTTAACAAAAAAATAATAGAAACATGATATCATTTAACTGATCCATCCTGTGATTTACAAAAGATAAGATGTAAATTAAATGTGAAAATATTTTGAAGTCAAACAATAAGAAAAAACATGAACTATGCTCAGGCAAACAAAGGCAACATAGAAGAGCTAATGTTAATGTAACATTCAATCAATCGTTTCACAAATTTGAAACATCAACTGACTGATGAACTATAATAATATTCTTATTATAATTTGCAAACATTTCATAAGAACAAAGCACATAATTGCATTTACAATAAAAATGAAAAGAGCAAATAAAAATTTTAAACTAAAAAATATAGACATATATATATAGACATTTTCAAAAACTGTTTTAAAAAAGCTATCAAAAAAATAGTCGCAGTAATTCAATAAAATTACCAGGGTAATGAAAATTTACACAAGTTCTAATACGCCACAAATCTTTAACTGAAGTAACAAATTGATTACAAATTTTATTAAAACTATTTAAAAAACTACTAATGAAATAATTTCTTGCAACTTGAATTGCAAGAGAACTATTCTACAATTGAACAAATTTATCAAATAATTAACAACATTGAGAAAAGTTTTGAAGAATACAAAATATGTTCTGCTATCTTTATAGATATAAGTCAAACCTTCAACAGAGATTAGCATATGACTTTACTACATAAAGTTAAACGAAATTAATACTTAACAAAATCTTCTATACAACTACTATAATTAATTCAAATTTTATTTAAACAAAATGTAAAATAAAATGATAGTTTTTCTAAAATATATCTTATTGCAGATATAAGAAATACGCTAGATCTTATGTTGTCAAAATTTTTACAATCTCATATGGTGATGTAAAAATATTATTAGCTATATAAGCAGATTATACTGCAATTTTAACATTGTATAAAGATTTCTCAGAAGCAAAATCAAAACTTTTAATATAGGAATTCTTCAGTAAGACAATTGAACAGACTAAAAAATAAAAAATTAAAATCAATGTAAAACCAATTTATATTACTTTTATTATAAGATGTATTATGAATATGTTTATTATTTATTATATTTATTATCAAAACAGTGTAAAATATCTTAATATACATTTTAACAAAATTTAAACATGGAAAAAAGATAAGAACAAATAAAAAAAAACTATACTAGATGTTAAGACTTAAATCTATACTTTCAGTACAAAATAGAATGGATAATATTCAACTATAGAATTGTGTCAAAAAAGTAGTATCTAAAAGTTTTAAGGACAACAGCAGCTGCCCCAAGATATATAAAACTTTTTATAAAAATCTTATAAATCAGAAGATTCATAATATTATATAAAAATAAATTTTAAAAAATTTAATGCAAGTTTCAGAGATCAAAAACTAAACTAAAAAAAGTGAAGTCATTTAACCTACTGAAAACAAAATGGAAATAGTACTGAATATTGCCCGCATTCAAATAAAATTTATATGTATCAAATTTGTTGGCTAGTTCAATAAAGTTTTAAATGTAATACAGATATATATATATAATATAATAAAAAAATTATAATTTTTTAATAAAATCTTAAACAATGATATACGTTGTATAACATCTTTTGCACAATTTTATCCATAGAATACACTGACACAATTTGGCTAAAAACCCGAGTTTTACCTTACCTTATATAATAGCATACAAAATCAAATTTTTGACCAAAATAATTCGACCAAAAATAATAATCAATTTGAAGTCTGTATCCCATAGACTACTCTAAAATTATAGTTACTCTGACCTTAATTGCTCGGTATCTTCTCCCACGTAAATCCACAAAATCTCACTGCCCTGTTGGACGGTGGAAAAGTAAGAAGGTCGCGTTGATTGCATATATTCATACTCAATTACCTGTGGGCAAAAATACTGCCCATTATGAATACAGACTGATACTTTTAAACACTCATTAATATGGAGATCATTGATCATATAGAAGATTGCATTACTTTTTGCAGAACTTATATAGTAGCTTAGATACCCTTCTCTCAATGCATTTATTCAAATTTACCGATACAACTTTATAATGACAATGACAATTACAATAAAACAAAAAAAAAATCGAAGACTTAAATTCCTACCTACGACACATAAATTATTTACATTTTAAATAATAAATTACTTATAATTATAATATAATATTTGTGTTAAGTATAAACAATATTATAAATTAAATATTACAAATCTATACTAATTAGTATAACGTATTAAATGCAAATATAATAAAGAAAAATATATTAATTTTTCTACTTTACATTATCTATGAAAAAAAAAAAAAAACATT
>NIPQ01092204.1:0-16428 GCA_002806875.1 Lepidotrigona ventralis hoosana | reverse complement strand
CGTTCTTTCTCTCTCTCTCTCTCTCTCTCTCTCTCTCTCTCTCTTTGCTAATATAAGGTCACGATGAGAGGGAGAACACCTGCGGTCGCCTCTTTAAAAATGATTAACCTACCCAAAGGAACGGGAGAGTCGAGAGCCCACGGTGACGTCCTCGATGAAAAATGAATCGAGCTTAGCTTTTACGATGGCAAAAGGCATCGTTAATTCTTCCTACCCGCTCATTTTTAATGATTTCAAGCCCGTGGCTAGGATTACCCTTCTTGGACAGGCTGCTGGGGTACATACGTAAGCAGTGTCGTTGCTCTCTAAATATGGGTAAATTAGGATTCCTACAGCCGAGGCAAGATGGTTTTATTACGATCTACATTTTCCGCCATTTAAGTCTACGACTGCTGCGTTTAAAATGCACGTTCGTCAACGTTAATTGTAGTTCGTATATTTGAGCCGTAATTTATTCAGGGAATGGAACGGTCTAATTCCAGTAACATTTTTCTCTTAACACTAGAACTACCGACGACTGGAGCATAAACTTTCCATCAGAGACATTAAAGAAAAGGAAACAGAAAATCTTTATATCACGATAGGGTACGTAAGCTTTTATTTATGTGTTTTACGAAGAATCATTCAAGTCTCTGAAAACACACTATTTTATATTTATAGAATATCAAACAAAAATTATCAATTGACCATTTTGATAGTTCTAGTGTTAAAAAGATCAGAAAGTAATGCTGAAATCTGATATTATTTAATTTTTCGTTTAGTTACAAAAAAAAATTCCCAAACTCATAGTAACATTTTCCTTTGTTGAATCATTCCGTGCAGTATTCTTTTAAACTATGTCACATAAACTATTACTATATTAATAACAATCAAATCTCTAAAACTAAGAAGAAAGACGAACACGACGCAAGAAAACTTCGAAAATCCTCAGTCTTGAGATGCTGCTTGAGATCAAACAATGCCACCCCCTTAATCTTTCGCAAATCCATCTTCTATTTATTAAATCCATCCATACATGTCAGCGATCCAATTAAACTCCAATATCATCGGATCTAGCAAGATGTATGTGTGTAATTCGATCGTCGGAGCTCGATCGGTGGACTCGCGCGGAGACGAAGCGGGACAAAGCGTTAATCCGAAAGCGTACGAGGCAGAGAGGCGCGACACGTCGTCTTGACAAGCGATTTGTCACGTTAACGAGCCACTGGCGGCGTTAACGATCGCGTTCCATGCGGATGCGAATACGCGAATCGGCCACGTACGTGTGCACGGTTAGGAAAATCCGCTCGGAGCGAGAAATTTTCGAAAATCGCGGAGAGAATCCAAGAACGCCAGCCAAATTAGCATTCCGAGGGGAAGATTACCAAGAATTCTTTGACAAAGAGGAGGAACTGCCGCGGTTCTTCGAGGCCTCTCGACTTCTCTGCGTCCTTATTATATTCGCCGGTTATCGATCGCTCATTATACCGGAGATACCGCTTCGAAATGCGCTCGAATACTCGTGTGTAGCGTAATCGTTCCACTCGATGTTAAATTGCCTCGTTAAGCTGTCGTCGGGATACGTTTTAACCGGAAATTAATTGCGGTTTTACGGCCGTGGCAGTATCTACCACCTAATCAATTTTCCAACGATATCAGAATTTTTAAAATTCTGCGGGACATATGCGGTGAAAATGTTCTTCTTGGTTTTTTTACGGATTTTCCTTTTTTTTTTTTTATTCAATTAACTTTTGTTGCGTCATTTAAATTACCTTTGATCGAATCGTGCTTTCTTGTTGTTAGAAAATTTTTTAAATCTAGAGGAAAATGTAGAAGAATAATTCAATGTCACTGATGTGCAGGATTTTTTTTTAATTTAATATCATCTTTCTCGATAGAAACTCGAATAAAATTCAAGAAATTCCCTTTGAATTTGAATGGAATTTCCACTACCTTCTGTGAAATTTCTAGTTTCTTGCAAGTTTTTATATGACGCTGTACCTCCAACTAGATGGAACAAATCATTTTCTGTGTTTTTCTTTAATCATGGAGCGAAATGAACACGTGTATCCAATTTAACCGAGAACTGAAATATCTTGAAAAATGTGAAAGAACGAAGCAAGACTTATAAAAATACAACGAATTATCTAAATCTTTTGACGAACAATAAATATTTGTAAAGAAATAAATCAATTTCTTTAATTCTCGAGATAAAATAGATTTTGCAACATCCATTCGATATTAAGGAGTTAATTAGGTATTTTCGTATTCAATGGGTAATTTTATATCCATCCTTTAACGAGAAAATCCATCCTATATTAAGTGTAGAGAAATTAATTACGTGCTTTTGTATTCGATCAGTCAAATCCAATATCGTGCAAATTAATTAAGTCCTATTCAATAAATTAAATCCAGGTTATTAGGTGTACAAATCAGTCGAGTCCTTTTATATTCGATAAATCAAATCTAACGATAAATTCGCCAATTAATCAAGCTTTTACGTTCAACGTTTGTTAGTTAAAAATTCCTGGTAATACATCGTGTACAAATTTTAGGAGTATGAAACATCGGTCACTCGACGAGAAAATTTTCTCGATGAAAAACTATTCGATCGAACGCAACGAGTGGTCGATCTTTAATTGATCGAAGCTTCTCTCATGATCGAATGTGGAAACAGCTTCCTCCGGGTTGACGCACAGGATACCGGACATTCGATCCCGATTTCTCTCTTTCTCTTTTCGCCGCCGTTGTCCGGCGAGGCTTAATGAAAACCGTGATTGAAGCCTCGTGCACCAGGGGCCAATCGATCGGCAGGAATCACGAGGAGGGTGTTTGGCAGCCAATCAACGATCTCCCTGCAAGGGACCGACACTTTTTTCTTCTCTTCTCTCCCTTTGATTCAACGGGATTCATGAGTTGACTTTCAACGCGGGAACTGTTCAGCTTCATCGTTGTATCGTGCTGATCAAACTCTCATAACGTTGTTACGTGCTTCCAACAAGTATAGAATTATTATTCACAGCGCACTTGTAAACGAAAAAATTATATTTCCCGAGAGGCAACATCATGTATAGCATGCAGTCCGAATTTCTTTCAATCAAGATTATTTCGAAATATCTTCTTTATTTCTTCTCATCCGATTTGAAATATATTTGATCATTATTTCGTAACAGTTTGTAGAGAAGAAAGAAACTTTTCATCGTCTCGATCAATCTCGTGTTATCCAGATGCGACATTCGCAGAAAGTAAATCTTATTTTCACAAATTTGTTCATTTGTACATAAAGAAATAGCATGAACAATTCCAAGTTCCAGAGATAATTGTTGCATTTATCATTTTCCTATGTATTTTAACTTACAAAGTTCCGATAGATTCATACGAGTCGAATCTGCCGATATCGTCATTAACACGTTCCGTGCCAAGCCATTTTTGCCTTTTGTTGTCGTTCAGGCCATTTGATATTTTGATTAAAGGTTGATATATTATCACACAATCTTTCATTACATCATCAATCGATAAGTAGTTCTCTTGTTTAGAATAGCTATCACATCGTGTACCACTTGTGATAATATTATTAGAAATATGGTGGTATACGTGGCCTGAAGATCAAGTTTAACGTGTACCACCGGTGATACACATGGGACGGAACGTGTTAAAGAGTATTGGAGATAAACAACCACCGGAGTCAATTTATACGATTCGGGAAACTAAAGAACTAAATTAACACAGACGAAACTACTACCTCGGTTTCTGATCATTCCTTTCAAAAACGTTTATACGCTGGAGTGGAGGAAAATTTGATACTTTAAACAAAGAACTTTGACGTAGCTCGTTACGTCGTTAGCTGGAAAGAGGAGACTTTCAAAGTGAAAGAATTCCCAGTGAAGAAAACGGGCCCTGAGACAAGCAGTGTGCCTGTATTAGTTAACAAGTTGATCAACAAGAGTTTATCGTTCCTCAGTCTTAAAGGGAAGCCGGACGAAAGGAAGGCTAGTGAAGAGAGAATTCACCGGCGAAACACAACCGGGGGAAAATCGGAGGGCAAACATTTTTTCGTTCTCCTTCGAGAGAGCTAATAACCTCTGCATATTTGATAGGATTCCATTCTGCGCTCGCGGCAGAGAAAGATCGTTCCTGCTTGCGCGCGGAAGGGAAATCTAATTTCTTTCGCTAACACGATACAATTTTGATCCGGTGCCGCAATCTGAAAGCCTTTGTGTCCCCGAGGCGGGCAAATCTTATATCCTGTATGCGTTTTCATCTTACGAGACTCGCGCCATTTTTCCTTTCTTCCTTCCTTCCTTCCTTCCTTTCTTTCTTTCTTTCTTTCTTTCTTTCTCCCCTCTTCTTTATACGACCCTCGACTCCTTCTTTTCTGCTCCTTGTATTAAGTTCACCAACGTTTCGTACACGGTGTGCTGTTTTGTCTCCGGAGTATCGCGAGTATCGATCGTTCTTTGGGAAAAAACCTTCGAGGGATCCTTGGGACCTTTTGTTTCGCCGAACCGACGGATAATTCCTTCCTCCTCCACGGATCACGGAATACTCTGTGTCCCTCGAACCGAACGACTTCCTCCTCCTCCTCCTCGGAGACCTCGCGTCGATTTTCTATCGTCTTACGGTTTATTAACTCTCGGCCGATTAGCTCGCCCCGTGATATCCTGTCTTGTCCGATGAGTCCTTCGAGATTCACGCTTGAATTATTCTCTCTCTCCGCTCGCTCTTCACCCCCTTGGCTGGCCATTTGTCGGTATCGCTCGACGAATCGTTGTTTGGTTTCCTTCGAACCGCTACAGCTAACTGGCTATTACGTTATATTAATTTCGAAAGTGACACTCACTAGTAACTACTGGCGAATACTTTCGAAGATTTATAAAATCACGCCGTTGATCACTGATACTAGTGAAAATTACACGAGGCCACAGTCACGTTATGGATTGAACTACTGAAGTTGCATGACACCGCTCAGTGACGTCATAAGTTACTAACCATTGAAAATTAATGACGCTACCAGTCGCGTCGCCGGTTATTAAATGCTGAAACTCGTATGAAACGCTATAATCACGTCACCGGTTATTATACAGGCTGTGTCTATAAACTTTAAACGATTAAAATTCATCAGTTTGTTCTGAGGCTAAAAGACATAGGCCTGCAAATGATTTATAAATATATTATAGAAACTAATCAATTCGAGTTTGATTTAAACTTCAAAATCACTCTCTCTCTCTCGTTTCGAATACACGCTTGACTGAATGCGTTCTTCGTCGAGCACTATACGAAAATTTAATCCTCATGTTAATTCTTCATTTAATTTATTCATTTCATCACAATTATCTCAGTACTATTATTATTCAAGTTTGAAGTAACAGTGCTACTCCCGCCAGCGTCCATTTTGCTGGCTTATCTTTCGTCTTTAAATTAAAAGTCCACACGTAGGTTGGTCCTCGAGTCCTTGTTTTGTAAACGGGACACTCGTACATATTCCTCAGATCCTGTTTATCCTGCGTAATCGCTCTCACGTTGATCACTGGCATCGCTGGAAATAATTCTTTCGCTTTTGAATCCATTATGACGCCGGACTGCACGTCCCATCGTGCTCCTTCCATAAATATCCCATGAATATAAGCACCGTCTCTTGGAGCTGACCTAATAAACAGTAAAACCTTAATAATTGAAATTAGTGATTGTTTTTTTTTTTTGTCTTTATATGCGATGAGATCGATTTCTTTTCTACCAAGGAACTAAATCTCTTAATCTCTCGTCAATCAATACACTGGTTGTGGTTCTATCCAGGAATTAAATATTTTATTAATAAATTTTCTGTCTTACTGTCGTTCGATTCATTTGCCAACGATTTCAAATTCTAAACGAACAAGGCCAAATTCACGTACGTGAACTCCTCCTTGTTCTTTTTCGTCACATCGCACTGCAAGCACATTTTGTCAAGCGGAAGCTCCTGCCTCCTAGCTGTCGATTGCATGATAGCCGTGAGCAACGACTGAGGATTAAAGAATCCAGCCAACCAGACTGACGGTGGCAGCTGAGGAAACAACATCTCTCTCGTAATAACAGCGTAATGTCAATAACAATTTGAATCTATTAGATTGCTCTTTGAATTTTTCTTATCTTACGACAAAGTCGGTGGACCACGTCTCCAATTCTCTGATTCGCAGTAACAAGTCGACGAACCAGGCTGCGAGTCCTAAGAGAGATGGATAAGCTCTTTTGGCCCAAACAGGTGGCACTTGGTCGAGAAACAACGCGTTCTCCAGGTCCTCCATGTCTGAAGTGATCGTTAGTTCTCCCTTCAGGCCTAAATCCAGTTCACGTAGAGACCGTTTTATCTCGGTGGTCAAATAATTCATTCGCTCGCACTCTTGGAACGCCACGATCACGTACGGAGTCCTCTCCTCCACTTTGCCCATTATCTCTGTCATGTTGAACTCCTCCGGAAGCTTCTCCATTATTTCGTCTAGTATTTGCTTCACCTTTCAGGATGAAAATAGTCACTCTCATTGAAGAATTTCTTTATTAACTTGGGCAAGTTGAGCGAATAGTTGTGATAAGTTATTCGATACGTGTATTATCAATCAAGCATTATTTGAATTTGAACACTTGAAAAATAATTATTTAAATAACACATCATCTTGCTTGATTCGATATTATCTTGAAATAATTTTACGTTAGTTTGTTTGAACAAGCAAACGAAATTAATTCATTATTTGATTATTGAATAAAATAATATTTTACTTCATTTTGTATTTGTTTGCTCAAATAATTTCTAATTTTATTACATATATTTCTCCTCCTCCTAGATTTATTTTTTATTTTATTTCAATGAATCAATTCAAATAAAGAATTCTTTGAAAATGATTTATTCAGTTTGGATCCAATATAAAGTTATTTTTCGAATAAAAGTAATAAATTAATGAAAATGATTTGTTATTTTAAACTGTTGTTCTTTATCTCAAATAAAATTTGCTCAATCCTGTTATCAGTAAGTGAGAACATTATATCAATCATAAATTTCTATTCATAAGTCTTAGGTTCTTTTAGGAAGAATTATTCGGTTGAAGAATATTTAATGTGAAGAATATCAGAACACCGATGAAGAATGTTTGTTCAAAAATTATTCACTAAACTGATAAACGGAAAAGTTACATTAATCGTGCAATCCTTTAAGTTTTATAACCCTAGTATTTAATATAAATTACACACTTTAAATTACACGTATTTTTTATTGAAATTTGTGATAATTCTACTGCTACCTTAAAAGATTACCTTCTCCTCTCTGGTTACTGTCTGTCCAGCAGAGCTACCTGCATCCCTTGGTTGCATTTCGAACACAGTTTTGAAGAGGTTCTCTGCAGTCATAGTTAGGAAACCTATTTCTGCATTTGGATGCAAGCCGTATAAGTAAGGCGATTCTGGAGGCATTGCTTCGTCTATATAGGTGTGATAGCCGATTAAATCCGTATTTGGCGGTGCTGGGAACCCTTTATAATATTTAATTCAATAAATCACAATTTTGTAGCAAAGAATTTTCAATCAAGCACCTGAGGCCTCAAAAATCGACGAGGATCCTTACCTGGCGCTAGTTGCAATTCTCCGTCGACCAATTCAGGTTGCATTAATTCCTCGAGATAGGAGACGCAAAGCCTTCTGTCCCAGTCGTCAGTTATATGCCCGCCGTACATAATTTCCCCGAAAAGATACCTTTTTATTGAACAATTTCAATTATTCATAAATCATATCATCACGCTGCAATTCCTTCTATCCTGAAATTTCACACTCTCGCGAGTCTATGATTATTGTTTGAAATTCTAAAATTCTAAAATTTTCTAGAGAAATTTTAACAATACACTTGGATTACGGATCAATAGTGAAAAATCTAAGAAATTTTGCTGCTCAACGACAGAAGAGAAGATATGAAACGATCGACGCGATCAGGACGAACCTCAAGTCCTCCCATGGCACCTTGGACGTAGCCTCCAAATAATTGTATAACACGCTAACGCTGATATGAAGATCGCCCACGTTGAAGGGATAGATTTTATTCCAGCCTTGTGGACCGAATTTCCGACGTTCGGCGACCACCGCGTGGAAATAACAAAGGGAAAATAGAATGGCCTTGAACTCTGCCTCTTTGCTGCACATCTCCAACGTCTCCTGGGTGAAATTGTCCAATGCTTTGTGCAGATTCGCCTGCATCCCCGTGGGTGGTTCGTTCGTAATCTTAATAGACGACTCGAGGATTCCCTGATTCATCGTTCGTTAATTTCATATTAATCGAAACTATTTAATTATACTCCTGTGGCCCTGAGTAATTTTTATACCTAGTTGTATTAAGTTACTTTCGCGCTTTGAAATTTCTGTAAATATATGAACCAAACCGAAATGTTCTTAAACTTAATTAAAAAAATACGATGAGAGTCTTCAAGCATTCTTGCAATATTTATACTCGAGGGCACAACAGTACGAAAGATAAAATATTACCTGAGGGATGATGTGTCCTGCTGGTGTGCTAGCTGGCTCCGCGCTCATGAACACCCTATAATTTTCATGCGAGCCCTCGGCTGCTATTTCCAATTTCTTCTCCAACAGTGGCAACCATTTCTTCACCAAATGAATATTCTGCAGGACGACCCAATGTCCATTCTTCGCAGCCACGTCCATAGCTTGTTCAGCGACAGATTCTTGCCCCTGGCCGAGGGACACGTTGTGGAAATTTTGATTATCCAACGTGTAACCCGAACGACGACCCAGGTCTTCCACATCCTGGTTTAAATGAAAATTTCTAAGTACTATCAGGAGAGTACACGCGACAAAATTGTGTTATACATGTATGAAATATATAATGATAAAGAATACGTATAATAAATACATGTATAATAATAAAATACACATATGACAAATTTGTGTATTACCAGGATGTAGATTTTTCTTTTTTTTTTTTGGAGAATGGAATCTCAGTAGATAGAAAATATTTTTTTACTTTTTCATATATTATGGCTATACTGTTGCATTTAAAAATTTCCAATATACGCAGACATTCTCAGTCTGCATATATCTCTGATGGACGGGGAGAAGGATATAAATCAGAATTGAAGAGTTTGTAACGAGAAGAAGTTTCATTTAAAAAAAAAGAAACTTTTCACTTGGTTTCGAAGTTAGCTTCGAATGAAAGCTTATTAACACGAATTTTTAATTGCGTTCTTCGACATTAAAATTATTCAAGAACGAAGCTGCTTTTAACATTTAAACCGAAAACGCAATATAAAGTCAGTTGTTAGATCTTGATTCATGAAAGTTTACAACATATCATTGCACTTGCAAAATATATGTACAACATGTTTCTGGAAATGATGACTTATACCGCGTTGATTGAAGTTGGACTTTCATTCCTTTTCCCAGTCTCGTCAGTGGCATCATTCGGAAGGTTTCGTTACCTTCAGAGGATTCACGCCAGGAGAAAGGATAAAGAAGATCGGTGTAGAAGGGCTGGTTTCCTCGAAAGACTTGGCGAATTCGACGGTCCTACCCTCGATGTACCTTGGGCCAAGCTTCTCCTCGATAAATGCTGCGATTGCATAGGTCATTCTGTCGGGGCGTAGTGCCCTGAGCATGCACAGACGCTGAATAGTCGTCTTGTTCTTCCATTCCTGTGGGAATTTCTCCCGCTCCGGGCACTCGCATTCCACCAGCTTTTTCCATCTCTTCGCCGAGCTCTCTATGTCTCTATCTAAATTTCTGCGCGAAAGAACATCATCGTACAGGGCCAATAAGAACAAAAACGTTTACTGAGACAATCTAGATGCTACCAAGGACTTTGTGTAAATCTTTGTAAAATTTTCCACAAGGCATTCTCATTTTGTGACAAGCAATGTCTTCTAAATTACCAAACACGGACGGGAAAATGCATCTTTCAGTTCTGTAATCAAAGATTGAATCTCAAAACTACTAGAATATTATTAAACTGAAATGAAATAAAATTTATTGAATTAAAATGTCGAAATTGTGATTTATGATGTTCCCTTTCCCTATAGCCTTGAAACAGAGAGTTGAAAATCACAGCGATGTCAGTCAGCAATTATATCTTATTTTTCTTTTTATAAAAAAATTATTTAGCTACAGAAAATAAAGTTAGTATTTAATCTTTACTTTCTCCAATTGAATTTGTTCTTCAGTATCAAATTGACACATTAGTAAAGACTATAATGAAAAAAATAGATGGTTTTCAAATTCTTTTATCAACGATAAGTATGAGATTCAGACAAATCTTATTCTTAGGTATACACGATCAATTTCATATTGTGATTTATTTTGGATTTTCAAAGCAAAAAATGTAGCACAAGGGACATTACACTCGGACAGCATATTTTGTTATCAAAAGTATCAAAAATATGCACGTTGCATCTCTGAGGGCCTCACCTGTTCTTGTTGGCATTTTATAACGAAAAGGTGAAAGGGAAAAAAGGTAAATATAATAATAAGAAAAATAAAAGAAATTGAAACAAAGGACGATAATTGACACGCGATTAAATCGGAATTCGACTTACATCGAATAACAAGTGAAAATTTCGAGATTACCGAAATTCTTCTCTGCTGGCGAGGCTCCTAATTCCACCCCAGCTGGTGTTACTAAGAAAATCGACAGGCGATGTAACGTGCGGCGTGATGGGGAATCGCAAGAGGAAATCCAACTCTCCGGCAGTCACTTCGTTCCTCGCGAGCAATATCTGAAACGCCATCTGCGACGCGAAGATCAGTTTGTCGCACTCGAACAGCCCTCTACTCGTGTACATGAACACCGAGTAGGTGATGCACTCGATCAGATTCTTCACTCTCGCGGACACGTCCGGGGCGGGATCGGCCTTCGAGATGGCTTTTTGAAACACCACGCTGAAAGCTTTCAGGGAAAATTGATAGATTGGATTGATGGTGTTCAGATCGTTCAAGATGAAATAGAGGAGCGAGGCCCTGGCTGCCGCTGGTCGATACAATTCTCTCGCCGCGTCGATTTCGCGACTTGTGCCACGGGCTTCTGTCACCTTCGACTCGATTTCCGCCGCGGTCCTCTTCGTCGTCTCCAGGTTCTCCACCAGCGACGTATCTCCTAAAACGTTGCTCCCCGCTGAGGACAATCTGTGCACGGACGATTATTTATCCGTGCTGTTTGTTGGAAATTTTACAGAGGTACTGAACGATGAAACAATCCATTTTTCTTGCTTAAAAATTCTCCTATGTGTGAAAATACTCTTTCAGAGAAATCTTGATTCTCATCGTATCATCGTATGAATAGTTACGAAATTGAATAGCTATGAAATAGAGAAGAAAAAGTTAAGTTGCATTTTACAGTACATATTGTGGTAGGAAACATTTATATTGTACAACTTGATAGTAGTATGCAACAGCACACAACTTTTATATCGATAGAAATCGCGCGTAGAAAAACAGAAAGATGCTTTGTTAAATCAAAACTCTTTGACGTACAAAATTCGGGGGATTCCTGAATCGTAATAACATAAAAATCAAGATTTCTTTGGAGCTGTGTTTTCATCCCCTACAACCATTTTTCAGCAGAAAAGAAGATTGTCCCATTGCATGAATTCGTGCAAAATTTCAAATATTTATACATGTATAAAATGTTATTTGTATTATATGATATTAAATATAATAATAAGCGAAAAGGAAATGGAGATCGTTACGTTACCTCGATAAGAGAGAATCTTCCAAACTGTTGAGCGTGATCTTGAAATCGTTCTGCTGTCTGGTGAGCTCGGCCTTCAGCTCCTCGAGATCCGGCCGCTCGGCTTTCACTACCTCTGCGAGTAATTGATCCTCCAAACCGTCCCTCGTTACCGTGAAATTAATTAGAGTAGTTTGGGCCTGCATCTCGGGCTTGTAATGGGGATTAGCCAGCTTCGTGTGCAATAATAATCTGAATAGCGAATTGTATTCGACCTCCTTGTCGCCGATCTTGATCGCGCGACCCTTCTTAATCAAGTTTCTGCCCAACAGCGGATCCAGCACCGGATCCACCGTTTCGCCGATATTCTCGACGAGCACCGTCGACCCGGTTGCTAAGCATTGCTCGATAACGTCCAAGTAACCCTTCTGCCCTAACCTAATCACGCGAAGTTCCTCCCCATATTTCTGCTTGATCCATTTAATTCCCTGGAGCTGAGGAAAAATAATGATCGAGATCGGTGAACGATGTTACGCGACCTCGTAAGACAGATAGCGACCTGTACCTGAGGGTCGATCATCAAGGGCCATCGGTCAGAGCTCGTCAGGATAGTCGCGTTCTCCGTTGACATTCTGTCGTTTGGTAGTCCTTCGTTGTTCCACTTGGCAATCTGCGTGTCGTTTGTTAACAACGATAATGGGTCTAGTCCATCAGTGATTGGTACTGTAGGTTCTACGCTACGCAAGAATGGTAGCCATTGCTTGTGTAACAGATCCTGGCGGAACTGTTTCGTGAAACATCCCACGTAGGATATAAACGCCGTTACTAGGAGAACGTCGCCGGGTAACGTGGACGCTTGTTGCATGAAACTTTACAACGAACAGAGGACATTAACAGAGCTTCGTATCAAGTTTTGGAAGAGTAAAAAATTAAAGCTTAGTATTATTCAAGAATACGTTACTTATACTGTTTGCCAAAAAGGAAAAGAATTGCAACACCTTAAAGTAATATATAACATAGTAACATATGATATTCCATAGAAATTGATTAATAACTTTCTTATCTTCCAAGCAAATTTTAACATTCTAAAAAACATTTGTGGTCTCTAGATTCGTGCAACCCTAGAAATTTGCAATTTATTTTTCTTTTTTTTTTTGGCGCGTGGTGTTGCAATGAAACAAATCTCCTTTAGTTTAGCTTTCATGTCTTCGTTGATAGTTTTCGTGTATCTATTGAAAGAGAAAAAGAAACGTACTTGGCCACCGAATCTGCCCATCGTACATTTTCCGAAGCCAAACCGCCAACAAGCCTGTTAGCAAGAGCAATCGTGGCGTTGGTCGCGTCCGCCTCTTGTTGACACTTGAGCTTCTCGGACGTTGCCTGCTCGAAGTCTGCCGTCAACTTGGCCAATTGCTCCTCCAACGACTGTGCCCAGAAACATCACTCTAACCTAAACTTGTTGTGAAATTACGTTCGCGCGAGTTTACGTACGACAACTTTCCGTTTGATCACGCTCAGTTTCTCCTGAGCGGCGGCCAATTCCGCGTTCGCCTGAGCCAACGCTTTCCTCTTTGGCTCCACGTCGCAGAACACCTCGTAGAACTTGATGATGTTGATCACCCAGGCGCAGAGGCCCGCAGCTGCCGCTGATTTCGATCTCACGAATTCTGGCTCGAATTCCGAGTCTTTCAGATACGGTTGTATCGCCTTTATCACCTCCGGGTGGATGTTCTCTTTGTCGTAGTTGATCAGGGAGTCGAGGAACGTGTCGACCTTGGCCATCATGATCTGGAGAAACAACAGTGATGAAATAATTTCAAAAAGAACTCGCGAGATTATTAAGATCAATTGGATCAGTCTCAGAGTCTTTAATCCATTCTCATGCATTTTTGTGCACTTTCAATAGCGAATCTAGAGATAGTCCAACTGACTAACCAACTCCATCTTAATTTTAACAAAAATACAAAAATACACAATCAATGAGAAACTCATCAAGCTGGCTCAATTATGCAAAGAAAAAGTACATAGAGATTGGTGATATTTCGCAAGATTTCGAGGAGATTTCGTTATCATCATCCATTCTATTGCATTTANCTTTAATCCATTCTCATGCATTTTTGTGCACTTTCAATAGCGAATCTAGAGATAGTCCAACTGACTAACCAACTCCATCTTAATTTTAACAAAAATACAAAAATACACAATCAATGAGAAACTCATCAAGCTGGCTCAATTATGCAAAGAAAAAGTACATAGAGATTGGTGATATTTCGCAAGATTTCGAGGAGATTTCGTTATCATCATCCATTCTATTGCATTTATGAGGGACCAGCTTTAGCTATACGACCGAACTCGTGCTATCGATGACCTTGCCCCAAGTACCTTGGCAGCTTTCCAGCTCCTGTCCTTGGGTATTTTCCCAGCTGGAGCCAAGAGGACCATCACGGCGAGAGGGACCAGCTTTAGCTATACGACCGAACTCGTGCTATCGATGACCTTGCCCCAAGTACCTTGGCAGCTTTCCAGCTCCTGTCCTTGGGTATTTTCCCAGCTGGAGCCAAGAGGACCATCACGGCGGCAGTTACGTTCGTCACAGCACCCGGTGGCGAGCCGAACGACTTCAATTCCGTGAGATTCGCCTTGTTCAGTGTATTCAGGGCCTCTTGGGCGGCCAAGAGGGCTGGCTCGGCCTTCATCAAATCCACCTCGCAGTCCTTCTGCTTTTTCGATACCTCTTCGGCTATTATAGCGACCTTCGACTCTTCCTCGTCCGCTGTTACCAGACAGGAAACATCGAATCACCAACCAACCAATGGTCGGGGCTCGTTTCAGGGTCTCATTGCTGGTTTTTACCTATGGCCTTCTCCTTCTGCACTTTCTCCGTCTCGATGCCGACGATCGCGATCAGAGCATCGGCCGCGTCGTTCTTCTGTTGCAGTTCCACTTCCTGCATCGCCAGTTTCTCCTTCAGCTTATCCACCTGCACCGCGGTCGAGCGAAGCTTCTCCAAACCGTTCTCCAGCCTGGCCACTCGGCCGCGAAGCTCGCTGGCCTTCGTTTTCAACAGCCTGGTGTACAAGCTGATCTGCTCGAGGAAGGATTTCGGCGTGGTGTAGTTGTATCGACGCTCGCTGGCCAAATAATGCCTGCTGGCCACGTTGACGCTGGTGTGAGCGTGGGCCATAAATTTCGCCGCGGACTCCCTGCAACAAAACCATTCGGTATATACATATATATATATATATTTATTGCAGATTAGGGGCGCCCCGATCGATATCCACGCGGCTCTCTACCTGTAACTTTCCGGAAGTTCGTCCAACTCCTGCAGGAACCTCTTCGACACAGACATCAAAGCTTCTTGCGGCCATTCGTGGAACCAGTTTATCGCCGTGCAATTTATTATCGCCGGGAATTTCCTCGAGCGTATCCTTAAAGTGGACCCGACCGGCGAGAAACAGAGAACTATCCGGAGCTGGCGGCGGACCCGGTCGATGAAGAACTTCCAACAGTTCTCGCGTGTATCCAGCATCCCCGCGCCCTTCACCTCGTTACGAACCCCTGCAACCGCAAGCCTTTGGATCATCGAAGGAAGAATAAACTGAGATCCCGGCCTGTTCTTTGTGTCACAAGGATAATGTAAATATTAGACTTTGAGAAGATTTTTTAATGCACTGAGACTGACCAAAGTAGTCAAAATCACCCGTTCGTAATTTTTCGCAGATCTTATAAATTTATAACCGTCCGTCTTTAGAGATTCGAATGATGATTTCGTGAAATGTATAAACATAAAATAATGATCTTCGTAGCACTGTACATTGTTTTTCTATTTTTTTGTATTTTAACATGTAATCTGATTTAATAGTGTATCCTCAATATTTTATCATTTTTGTTACTTTATTATGTACTTTATTACATTGTTACTTTAATTATATAGTATTCGATCAAACCTATGATTGTGTACTTCTGATCATAGCTTTCATGTTAATAGACTGTAAATGTTTATACAGATTAGATATTAAATCTATACTATAATAAATTAAAGATATTATTTTTATAAATATTTGTCGATAGAATCAGTTCATTTCAAACTAATGACACATCGTATATCATGTTGATCTTATCCCATTTAATTGTCGACGCAATTGATGCGTCATAAGAAGAAATTTCGATTACCGTTATCAGTTGAAAATTAGTCATCATTATCAATATTGGAAAAATAATCAAAAAATTAAGATTACCTAGAAGTTATTAATAATGTACATGAAGTACATTCTGACAGTCATCGAGATATTAGTATTTAGTTAGAAAGGGATATTTCAAATGACTTAATGAAATATCAATATCATATCAAATCGCGAATATAATACAATCAATGCTTCCAAAAAGAAAAAAGTCAAACGAACAAGTCAAACATCGTCTTTTGATTAAAGATCAGTTTTGAATGACAAATGACTTAATGAAATATCAATATCATATCAAATCGCGAATATAATACAATCAATGCTTCCAAAAAGAAAAAAGTCAAACGAACAAGTCAAACATCGTCTTTTGATTAAAGATCAGTTTTGAATGATTTAACAAAGAACGACTTAAATCATATGAATTTTCTATGAATGATGTTTGTTCCAAAAAGAGAAAGAAGAAGATAATCAACTTAAGTATTGCTTCTTAATCAAATCAATTTAATAATCGTTCAAATTATTTAAAATCGCATGAATTTTATACTACTATATTTTCTTCAAAATTAAAGAGACATTCTA
>NIPQ01092200.1:0-38764 GCA_002806875.1 Lepidotrigona ventralis hoosana | reverse complement strand
CTACAAAAATGAAAACTAAGTAGCAGCGCGATAACGACCCGCTACGAAGGGAAAGCGTCGAATACGGAATAGTATGCGGCTCCGAAATGCCATAAATCTTATTCGCCCTCGATCAAATGGACACTTTGCCTCTGTGCGCTCGCCGTGCAGTGCCAGCCAATTTTCCTTCGAAAGTAAAACGACTTCTATATCTCGTCCGGAATCATCGTATACCGGTCTTAAAAATTCTTTCTCGACCATCAATCAAAAAAAAAATATATATATATATATATTCACACAATATATCACAAAATGAAAATGTGACGAGGGAAGAAAGAGAAAAAGAAAAATGGAAAAATGAAAATGAAAGATTTGTTCGTGACAAGAGAAAAGGGCCTCAATTATCTCTCGTGTCACGGTTATACGTCGCAAACCTTAGTGCACGACATGCAGGAGAGCATGATTATAATCCGCTGGCTTCCGGCCAAAATCGCATAGAAAACCCACCCTTTCGTCCCTCGTAACCCCGGTTGCCCTAAGTGTCTGTATGATACGAAGCGTTTCGTTGCATCGAGGAGAGATAATTAAACTAACAATGTCGAGATCTCGCTTGCGCGCTGTTTCCTGCCTCTCCTCGCTTCTTTTTCCAGTGTCTCTCGTCCCTTCTTCTTCCTTGTTTATCTCTCTTTCTCCCGTTTCTTTTTTCTTTTCTCTTTTTTTTTCGGTGCTTTCATGCACTGGATCTCGTTTAATGACGACAGGAGACTCGTTTCGTCGCTCGTCAAGGACCAGACTCTCGGGAATAAGCAAATTACCTGTTTCTCGAAACTGCTACGACTTTCTGCGAAATGCAGATACAGGGAAAATTTCGCCATGTCACAGGTTTCACAGTTGATTGCCCGTGTATTTTTGTCTCACGTTTGCTTCAGTTAGTTTTTATTTATTACTGTATTCATCGCTTTCGCAGATTATAATATATGAAGTAGTTCATATTGAAAACTTGGAATTTCTCTCTGAGCTGTTCCACTAATTTTTTCAATCTGTCAGTTTGAAATTTATAAATATAAACAGCAATTTTCTGTATTTCCATAGATTTTCTGACTGGAAAGTAAGACTCCAACAATCGTTTTCCAAAAATTTTAAATCTTTTAGAACACTTTCACACGTGATTCCAAACTTTCAGCCGATAGTTGAAACTTTAAAAGTACTTCCCACATCTTTTTTTTTTCTATTGCATCTCATCGATGAAATACATCATATGGATCATGCACTATTATAGTTATTTCCCACGCCCTCAATCAAATTTATTCATCGTTCATCTCTACGACGTTTCTTGATCCAAGAAAATTCGACAAAAATTCCACCACTGCCGCTGTAAATCAATGAAACAAAATATGTGTCGTGCGCGCATAAATCCACGTCTCGTATGAAGTATTACGGTCCCAGTGTGTGTTTATGCAACTCATCGATTATTTCGAACCGTACTGACATAAATAATTCGCCGGTATTTTATTCGTTCAGCTGTGCCCGAGTTCTACAAGTATTCCCAAGCGATCGATCACACGGTGCAGTTCTCTACCGAAATCATGGAATTTCTTTGCGAGATCTACGTAAGTATGTGTGTCCGTGGTATTTGTCCTTCCAGAAGCGACAGCTATTCTTTGCACACGGTGCCATCTACGAAACGGTGAAACGTTACCAGACCAGTTTCGTCAACCAGCCCGACGATCTTCTTATCGCGCGTTGGCTCCCACTTTTCCTGTCACCTCCGTCGGTATCCGGCTATTGTTGCTTAGGGGTACCTTTCGCTTGAAGTTTCAACCCTCTGTTAGATGGCAGCACCGGCGTTCTACCGACAAACAGGGTTTTGTCGGGGAAGAAATTTTGAACGTGACATGTTTCTAGCTTCCAGATGTATTCGTACTGACAAATGAAATTTTTCTTCACTATGTTTACACATAGTTTTCCAAGCACGTGACATTGGAGTGTCAACCCTTAGATTAATTTTGACCCATGGAGATTTTTGTTTGCAGATAAAATCATAAATTCGGAGTAAATAGTTATACTTGTGTTTGTCTGCTGATTTTACTGTCAATTCGATTTAATAATATTTTTATACAATAGATTCCGTAGTGGATATCGATGATATTTTCAGCATTATGTTTCCTACCAGAGTAAAATTCTACGATGTTCTTTTTGGAATAAGTACTAAGTAATATCAAAGTTACACTTACTTTATTTGATTTATACTAAGATTCTTCAACGAATTTCATTATCCTTGCCTACAAGTTTAAAATTCTTTTCCATTCACTCTCATTCACTCTTCACTTTCTTTACGTCCGTGACAACAACCATCCCAGTTTATATCAATCAAAGATTAAATAAAATAAAGCAATTATTGCACACCTATCTCAATGTTTCTGTTCTCTACGCCGTTCGACACGAACAAACATATTACAGAACTCCTACCGCAGAATGATTCTAAAAGTCCACAGTAATTCCTGAAATTTATCCGATCATGCTGCATCAAGGAATCGTTCGATTCTCCTTTACGATCTCTTTACGATGTGCGTCGACAAGCCAAAGTGAGGCTCAAACGCAAGAGTAAAGAAAGGGAGTGACAAGGGAAACGTATTTCGAGTGCCTAGTCACGCGTGCGGATCAGGGTTCACAACCAAGATTCCCCAAGGGACGATACAAATCGGTGGAACTATCGAGACACGAAGAGAACAGGGGGTGATAACCAAATTAGGTGCACGTAGAGCTGAGCGGTGTACGCAAATGCGACACGTGTTCAGGGTGCACCGATCGGACGGATCATCAACGATACAAGCAGCATAGACAACGACACAGCGACGCCTAACAACAGAACGATTTTCTTTTCCTTCTTTTCTTCTTTTTTGCTTTCTTTCTCTGATATTCGCCGCGCGAATGGCGCACGACATCACGAACGATCGCGCGGAAGGGAACCAGGATGCCACGATGATTTGCCAGGATTTTTAAGTACGAAAGATATTTTGAAATATGTATATTTATAGGGCATGTATATCTATGTGGATAAAGGCATGAGTATTTTATTTTAAATATATTTATTAGCAAAGAGAGATTGAGTTATTTTTTTTTAAATACCTTTCTGAATTTATTCTCTTGTAATAAAGTAATAATTAGCATTAGGAATACCGCTATCGCTGGATTAGGATCTTTCAAAATCTTGCTGCAATTGATCTCTAGCTTTATTCATTAAGAACTGTAGATTCTAGATGACAGACATTAGTTCAATCGAAAGTACTATCGAGAACTGTCAATATACCTCTTGAAAAATTTAAAAACAAGTGTAATTAAAGTAATATAATAAGAATAGTACCAAAGTACGCGCAGGAATGATAAAAGATATACAAAAATATACAAGGTTCAGTCTCGAGAAGAGTGAAAATTTATTTCGCCGAAAGCATTTGCGAGAAGAGAAGAGGAACAAAAAAAAAAGAACAGAACTTTTAGGCCATTTTGAGCGAGGAAAAGAAAAAAAACGAAATAAATCTACGAAACGCGAGTCTATGCTCTAATCTATGTTCAGCAGCCAACAATATCTTCTGCTTCAAAACAGATCCTCAAGAGAAACGGGCATCCAGGTTTCCCTCTCCCGTACGATGTGAAAGCATGATAAACGTACGGGTGCAATAAAGGGGAACGATATGGGGTGTCGAGCAATTCAAGGAAACGGGCCAGCTGTGTGAACACAACGTACCGGGTGGTACGCGCGTACACGCGTCTACGTGCAAAAGTACAAGGGTGGTGGCGGCTGTGGGTGCACTGCAAAAACCCTTTCTGTCCGATCGGTTGGTCAGCTGGGTTAGGCTACTTGCTTACCTGTCGGAATTGTCGAATGCCGCCATTGATCCGCAACGAGTCCGCCGCGATGCCGGCAATTCCGTCGCTAGGCTCGCGCAACTGCCGCAGAGAGGCAGCACTTGGCGCGGTGCCGGTGTGCAAGGGGCAACAGCATCCGGAGCAGCAGCATGCGGACGCTTCCGGTTGCGAGCTTTGTCGTATTATGCGTGCGCTCGGCGACGTTGTAACCAGAACCGGAGGGGGTGGTACCTGACAAGGGCAACAGTGGTGCCCGCTCTTCACGCTTTCCCTGAAACGTAGACAGATCGTTGTTATTGACAGAATGGGATTAATCATTTGCGCGTGTGATCGTTTTCGTTGACCATCGAATGACGAATGGTCATTCTGGCAAAACGAATCGATAGCGCCGAGATGTTGCTTCGAACGTATTCAAGGCAATTTATTACAACTATGAAATACACAGGATGTCCCAAATTTGAACATGAAAGTTTCGAGGGCGTACAAAGGCGTATAAATACTAAGAAAGAAAGTTCTCTAAGGGGGGAAAAAACCTCTTCAGAGATTTGCTCGTTTCTCTGGAAATGGGGATTGGAGAATTCTCTAGAATGGAGAAAATCACGAAGGGGAAGAAATGAAAAGAAGTTTCGATTTTCTTGCTTGTTCAGCAAGTTTGTTTGATCCCGATCAACTCAGAAGAGTAACTAACACACCAAATAAGAAACCATATCGTAGCGCATCGAACACTATGTCTAACTACAATTAGAGCGATCCGTGTAATGCTTATTTAGTTGCAAGTTGCTGCGCCAATCTTTTGAACAGTGTCTTCATTAAATAGATAATATAGATGATGCTAGAAGACGATAAGTGTAAATAAATAAATGAAAATACAAAAACCTGTTCTTTATATGCTTTCGAAGGTTTGACATTTAAATTCGGAACAATCTGTGCATTTAGAATCTTATCACATTTGGGAATACACGGCAACAATCATATTAATTATTGTTACAACGAATTAATTATTCTTAGTAAGAATGAACCGAGCATCCGCCAAATGAGGATTAAGCACGGTTGTTAATGAACGATAGAATGAATATTTTATGAAACATATTTTATCTTAGCATGCGCAGCTGGTAAGGTAACATTGCAGTTTATACAGATTGGCAGATTCGATTACGTTCAAGACTTAATGCTCCTCAACAAAATGAAATTGAACGTCAAGGTTTAATTAAGATTGAGAAGAAGCGGGACGCGTGACGATTATCGATTCAATTTCCTGAATATTTTATCGTACGAATAATTAGAATTTTATCTACAAGTGAATAGAGAGATCGAGAAACATGGATGGAAAAATTATTTCGCCATAAAACACGAGTTCTTCACGTTCCATCTTCTTACGACAAATAAACTACCGGGAATATCTTAATTAATAATGAATATTTGCCAACAATTTGCGAATTTGAGATGGAGTTTACTTTTGTTATTGACTCGTCGTAGAGCGTCGATATTGGAACAGTAAAGATTTGCTGAATCAATCCTGTTATTTGCGAGTCGATATTAATTTCGCGAAAATTTTCGCGGAAACGGCGCTTCATTAACTGCAGTGGCGTGGAAATAGGGTAAGAAAAAAGAATGATGAATGTTTTCGTGAAAGAAAATGTAACATTGCCGAGGGAAGTATGAAGATAAAGCAGCACAAAAGGAACTTCTTCGTAAAGTTCTTAACAGAAGAAGTTCCCTCAATCTCTAGCCAAAAGAGCGAATCGGTTCAACCAACTGAAATCGGTTCAACCAAAGTCCCAAAATTCATTTCGAGTTCTCTCGAAAGTCCAACCATCGCATTTATTGCCCGTGTAAATCAATTCAATGCTCTTTTCGAGCAAAGCCAGAATTTCACCTTCGAGCTACGAAATATTATTAATACGTTCACTACCGCAGTATTTATATATGTATGGCGGTTTGAGATTAATTCATATTTAATTTTAAATTGCGAAATGAATAATATAGGTATTTCCACACGAGCTGAAACTTTTAGAAAGCACGTGAATCTAAAACAGAGATAGCTGTAAAGGTATCGAATTAATTTCGTGCACACGATAATACCGAAATTCTGGTATTCTCTAACGTAGCAGAGAAAAGTAACGCTGCAAAGGCAAAAACTGTCAAGAAGAAAAACAGATCATTCTAAATCACATCTGTAACTTTACCGTGACAAAATCACGTGCCTCGTTATCAATGTTCGTATTTGAAATTATGCGCTATAATTTATTCTTCTTACAAGTATTCCATTACAATATTACGGTATAACTATTCTGGGAACGTTATAACATTATCGCGGGCGTGTCGATCAAACCAACACAGAAGCATTAATGAAATTTCGTTCGATGAATAGCAGACGACATTGTCAATTGATATTGGGAATTAATTATCTTATGCAATTGGTAAACAGGCGAATGTCAATGGAACTATTGCTTACCATGCTTAGTATATACTATATATGGTGCACGTATATATAATATATATAGTATATATTCTGTATATTACATATACATATGCGTGCAAACTTGAGCAATGGCTCTAACATGTATCGATGCGAAACACTGGGATCGACACAATGCCACCGACTATATCGAGAAGAATGTACTCGCGACAAGTATGCAAGTACCATTTGGTTAAGGCCTTTACGACGCAGTTAGCATAATTGCTACTCTAAAGAGGTAAATCATATGGAAAACTACGAGTACGTAGAGATCCTCGGGAACAATTTCAACACTAAAAGCGGAAATTAACGCTAGAACTACCAAAGCAATCGAAATGACCAATTCTCCATTGATTTGCAACAGTGTGTCTTTAGAGGCCACTGAATCATTTTTATTAAAATATATCTTATATTTTAATTAAAAGATTGTGTTCTTCATTGTATTATTACTGTATTATAAATGTAATAAAATATATCTTAACGTTATAGTTATTATAAATATATTAAATATTATTTGGTTATTATAATAATACAGTATGTTATAATATAATATATTGTTTTATAAATATAAACATATTTTAACTTTATATTGTACTATGAATATTTTCCCTTGCGCTTCAATTTCTCTGCTACAAATTTTGCCATNTTAAATATATTAAATATTATTTAGTTATTATAATAATACAGTATGTTATAATATAATATATTGTTTTATAAATATAAACATATTTTAACTTTATATTGTACTATGAATATTTTCCCTTGCGCTTCAATTTCTCTGCTACAAATTTTGCCATTTTAATCGTCGGTAGTTCCAGTATAGTGTTATGAATGGCCACTGGTAAGTTTGATACGATATGGTTGAAAGTGAAAACAACTCGTTTCCCCGAGAGTCCACAGTCCATCAATCTCTAAAAGTATGAAAGCAAGTAACACTCGTGTAAAAATAAAATCCAAAAAGCGTGGAAAAATAAATTTATCCACGTCCATCCGTGACAAGCGATATTTTTCAAAATTATGCAGAGGATGGAGCCGTACAGCCGCTCAGTGCCGAAACTGAACAAATCATTCAACGTCAACCGCGAAACTATAAAACGAGATTCCGCTCGACCGGTCAACATCGAATTCCCCACCATTTGGCAAATTCACAGTGGTAAATGTTGTGAGAGTCGTTTACTCGACGCGGTTCGTCTCAAAGGGTTGAGTGTTCCGCGTGAGACGTCGAAGAAACCAATTTGCAAAGTCGCTTCACAGTTGACGTTAATACACACCGGGTGTACCGTGCGTGATAAATATTAGTTCGCAAGTAAGGAAATTAGGGGATACGGTATAACCGCAAACCCACGAAAAGGTCAATTGGTCACGCTTACCGTAATAATTAGAATTAATTCTTGCTCGTTTGTGTCTAAACGGGCAACAACATTCTGAAATCGAATTTAGAAGAGCACCACTCACGAGGCTTCTCTTACGCGAAGTGAACTCTTGCACATGCAATTAAAGGCGTATCAGGTTACCCCTGTTCCCTTCTGAGAAAGAACAAAACCGCACGACGAGCATCATATAATAATAAGAATCGAGGGAATAAAAGCGGAGAAAAAAGGAGCCAAGGTGAGTCCTGGCGGGGAGTAACTAATTCGATTTTGCCCGCAGAATGTACTCTCGAGCATTGTGACGGCAGAGGGACCCCCTCTTTGTCCACCGTCTTTGTGAAGCTGAGTGCTCTCCAGTTCGAACAACGTCGATGCAAAGAGAGAGGCGACGTCTCAAGATGTCGTTAACAGTAGCCTTGTATAGAAGATAGCATAAGGGCTCCATGCTTGTGGATTCTTCGTAACAATCCGGCGATTACGATACGCGCTAGTTTTGACTTTCTCTATAGAGTTCCCTCGATTAAGTATAAACAAGCATCATTCAAATTTATTCAAATTATCGTACCCTTCTCCTCCAAGTGTTTGTTGTGTTTTCTATTTTTAAAAACTTCAACATTGACGATAAGTTGACGATTCTACCCTTTCGAAATTATCCTTTTATTTATTCTCGCCAACTGAACATGTGTCTTTCTACTTTTTTCGAAATGCCTCCGGCTTCCATAAAACGCATATATTTGCACGTCGCGTCGTGTAAGCACGCGTTAATTCGCACCGAGTTGCGAATTAAATGAGTTTAATATGGAAATACCTAAAGAGCTGGGCAATTTAAAATTTAAATGTACTTCTTGTTCCTTCCTGGCAGTCTGATTTTTCTCTCGAGAAGGATCTTTCTGAATTTCCTTTGCAGAATTTACTTGCAGATGTGCCACGATGTTTCCAATCAATTCAACGATAGATACACTCCTTTTCTTTTCTCTTTTACCAGAAATTTTTGCGAGTGTAGTGCAGGAAAGTGTCAAGGAATTTATGTCAGTTGTTTTTACGACGTAGGAAGGAGTAACGTTCGAAGAATTTCAGAGTCGAGTTTATCCATGAGCTGCTGAACTGACGCTGTTCCAGAACCTTTGCCCAACCCTATTTAGATATCATATCTAAGCTCGTATATTATCTCAATGAAAATTCCATGCTCACCGCACAGCTCTCCGCGTTTCGACTGCTCCCTTCCCATACGATTTCTCCATAAATCTTTAGCGCATCATTCCATAGCGCGACAACTTTGTGCATTGGGAATAATGTGCTCGTGTACCATTATCCCTAGGGACTCCATTAAAATCGGATTAATTTATCGTTTACTACCGTATTACATGCCATATCCAATGTTTCGTTACTTCGAATTGCCAATGAATGCAAAGACACGTACAGAGTGTCTCACGACTCGTGCTCAACTGACCGAGAGGTTAAACTCTACGTGTCGAGAAAAGAGGATAAAAATTTGTTCATCGAATCCTCCGTTTTTCGAGAAAATCGATGTTTGAAAACTTATCGAGCACACTTGAATTTAGCTAAATAATTCTGGACGGGACAGAAAAGAATAACTGAGTAGAAGGTAGGTTATTCCGTATACGAGAGTAAATGAAAATAAAATGTGAAATAAAATTTTTACCGTATACGAGAGTAAATGAAAATAAAATGTGAAATAAAATTTTTCTGTAAGATGCACCGTACTCGAGAAAATCGAGTTCGAAAAATTTATCAAGTGCACGTATACTTAATTTTTAACGAAACATATTCAACGTTTATTTTCTTGAAAACGACGCCTTGAACAAAAAAGTTTTACTCTACATTTTTCACTTATTTGTGCGCGTAGAATATCCTCGCGATAATTATTCGCGCTTGTGCAGTATAGAATTAGCCAAATATTTTCAAACTCAATTTTCTCAAGCAACGGAGAGTTTGATGAAAAAAATATTGTTCTTTCTGCTCGACAGTTATCGACAGGTGCAAACAAAGAAACGTGAGACTTGATGCGAGTATGAAAAGCATTTGCTAATAAATTGTTTCAGAAAATTCATGGTTAAATTTGGTTTCTTGAATTTCGTCTGATTATCGTCAAACTGTGAGTACCAGTGCAAACTTGTATTTCTATGAATATCATTAGACCGTGAAACGTAGATAGAAAATTGCTCTACGAATTTTCGCATTCTCCGTAAATGTACAAGAATCAGCAGTCCGATTGTTAACGCACCTCACGCTTCCAACTTCAATTCCGATTCCAAGATAAAGTTTGTCCTAACTCGACTTAGCTTTGTACGCAATTAAGGGCGAAGAGCAAATCTTCTTATTTCCGAATAATCCCCCACACTTTGAATTTTCAAGCTTCTTCCTCGCAAGAAGGAAGTTACCCGAGAACGACTGCTCGCCTCGAAAGTGAAGCCATTTCCCAAGCAAAACTGATCCCGTTTCTACTTCCTGCACCCATTGGAATGGCAGAGAAAAATGGTGATACGATGTTCAGAGTTTCCCTTTCCTGTGTTCTTTCAACACGGCATCAAATTCCGATAGATACGCGAAAAACGATAGCATCGTTGAAAGAGTTACGTAACAGACGATTCTCGCTGATACAAGGATATTTCTACTTCAATTCCCCGGCTCCTTAAAATAGAAGAAGTTCGTTATTCCAGAAATCGAGGATGCTGACCTCTCGAGGTTCGATGATCGACCTCGCGAGGAAAGAGGAAATTTGCGCGAGGTCGTTTGGCTCGCGAGATTTTTCGGCCCCGGACAGAAAGAAATGGCGAACTGTCTTCCGCATGGATGATAATCGCGGCGAACGAGAAAATACCGACGATACAATCTGCCAAAGCTATTTCCACCGTGACCGCCAACTTTCAGCCTGATTGCTGATAGTCTCAGTATAAAGAGAAAACCAGCCAATTTTCGCGCCTTTCCTGACAATAAAGCAAACGATTCGTCGGATTGGCCATCTTCTAACAGAGAATTGTTGCTCGAGCAAACATATAATGCCTCTCTGCGATAACTTTGAACAAGAATTGTTAATATTTTACATTATACTTAGTTTCGTATATTTGCTATTTATTGTTCTCCCTTTGTCATCGATTATTTCTTTTATTTACAACAAAATTGAACGATTGTACGAAATAAAATAAAATGAAATATAATGTAATGAAGTTTTTCATTTGTAGCAAAATTAAATGATCGACCCGGTTTAATATTTGGGAGGGATGTGTCTTGTTTAATATTTTTAGTGTATGTGTAGACAACTGTGTCAGAATTTTCGCAGGAATAATGTAATGAAGTTTTTCATTTGTAGCAAAATTAAATGATCGACCCGGTTTAATATTTGGGAGGGATGTGTCTTGTTTAATATTTTTAGTGTATGTGTAGACAACTGTGTCAGAATTTTCGCAGGAGAGAGATTACGAGTTGATCCGATTTCAATTCGAATCAGACAGATTCTGAGAAATCCTGGAAGTTTTCATAATCTGACGGAATATGCTTCTCCGAGGTAGCTGATCCTCTCAACGTCTTTCCGCAATTTAAGAGATTACGAGTTGATCCGATTTCAATTCGAATCAGACAGATTCTGAGAAATCCTGGAAGTTTTCATAATCTGACGGAATATGCTTCTCCGAGGTAGCTGATCCTCTCAACGTCTTTCCGCAATTTTTGATTCCCTAAATATGTCACATATTCTATTTCACATTGTGTCACGCTGACTGAAACCGCTGGCGACAAATTTGGCCAAGAACTCTTTACGCTCGAGAACCTCTCAAAGAAACTTCTCGCGGTCGTAGTAGGAGGGATCGAAGAAACAGCGATGTATCGATACTCGGATGAGAGGATCGTTCCCTCGAATCTTTCTCAGCTTGCTTATCGTTCGCGAATAAAAGGGAAACGTCGTCACGGATCTCTGACAGCGAGGGAGGAAATAGTACGAACGAACGAATAAGAGGGATTCGAAAGATAGATGTTCGAAAATAGAGTTGCCAGCCAGTCGGACATACGTATGTATGTATGTATAATAATCGAAATACTCGGAATAGAGTACAGACTCGGTTCGCAGTACACCGACCAACGAGCAAAATTATCGTAAATCATTCAGTGATTAAACATTGCTCTTCGAATAGGTTGGCTACTTCGCTCGATCTGTTACTTTACGATCTTAACCTTTCGCTTTCTACGTACATTCTCTCTATTGTGTGGGTTGGTCACTGTCGAGACGCGAAAGCTATCACGATCGAAAAACTAGGTGGATAAAATGTACGATAGCAAAAGTATTTAATTATAAATTGGGAAAATTGGGCCGAGGAGGAACAAGTGTCAACTTGATTGATTCAGATCTGAATCGTGCCGACGAAAAAGCTCGTCGTTTGATTTGCTGATCTTATACAGAGATAATCCTTATATGTAGTTCCACTTCTCTCGAACATATGAAATACTTTATTTTTCACACGTTCCTGAATTCTAAGATTGGGTCGAAGAAATTAAAGTTATATACATATGAGTGATTCAATAAGGAAATAATTAACAGAAAGATATTAGATATTTTTTAAAAAGATATTAGTAATGCAACGAAAAATCTGACATTTCTAGGTGATACAACTTTTGATTCTGTGATTGCGAAGAGATTTAATTAAACACTTCTTATCGTCAATAATTATTATTCCAACTTCGAGTCATACGAGAAATATTCATGTAAAATTACACAGTCGCAGTTTATACAAAAACAATTCGATTCCCCCCGTTAATTACAAGCCCAGATATATATATATATATATGGTTGCACGCACAATATCGTGAAACGCAGTTCCTTCCTGTATCGCGAAATCCGAGGAATTACACATAAGGAAATAGGGGTTGCCGTAAATTTGGAAATAGGAAATGGCAGACCATGGCGGCAAATAGAGGTTGCTCGATCACGGCGGATTCTGAAACGAGGTCGGAGCTTAACACTCTGTGCCGGAAACCTTCGCGAGCGAAGCCCTTTTTGGAAAGTACGACGCCCAATTGGACTGTTAAACAGAGAGAGGAACGAACTGCATCGTAAACTCAATCCTCCAAACGAAATAGCATCGTCCCTCGTAAATATCGATCGACGAACGAATCTTAAAAACTGAAATGTCGTGGAGAAATTCTGACGAACAGTAAAAACGACGAGACAGTATATCATTTTTCATAAGTATCGACCTCCCGTGCGAATCGTGTCAGTTCGCGGCCGTACGAACGAGACTTGGAAACCTTTCTTAATGTCGTGGAGAAATTCTGACGAACAGTAAAAACGACGAGACAGTATATCATTTTTCATAAGTATCGACCTCCCGTGCGAATCGTGTCAGTTCGCGGCCGTACGAACGAGACTTGGAAACCTTTCTTAGAAAGAAGAGAAGTGTCACGCAGAGAGATCTGATAAAAATAATTGCGATTGCATACCTAATTGAATTCTTTAGCAAGGTGGTATCATTGTACGAGTATTGATTTTCATTTTAAATCTTGTTAATCCGTTGTCGTACAAACGAAGCTCGGAAACGTGAATGTCACAGCAGAGATCCTGATAATGAATCGTATTAAGCCGGCCTTCCCTCGTAGGAAGGGAACTTAGGAACTTAAATGTCACGGAAATATCTGATCAACAATAGAAATAGGTTTCATCTTGTAACCTAGATGACCAACAGCGTAAACTTCTCTAAAACATTGGAAGCTATAATATTCCACGGGTTTATCTTCGGTTCCATCGCAACCCTTCTTCAACCGTGCTCCGCATTGTAGGCGGAACTTCTAAACTTCCCCGGTTATATAAATTGAAGTTTCCCTCCGCAATGGCCTCTGAATATTCCCCTGTATTTCGTAATTACGTTGAATTAGGCGTCCGCGTTGTAATAGTCGATTCGGTGATGCACGCGAGGCAACGCTAATTAAGAGCGAATCGTTCCCAAGTGCGCGAAATTGATCACAGTTAATTTATAAGGAAATGAACAATTCGGCCTGCGTACTTTGTCGGTCTTCTACATTCTCTACAAGCGGCGTATGTCACAATATCCAGCGCGATCGATAAAAATGTAATGAAATTAAGGAGACAACGAAAGACCTTCGATTTTTCATTTCACGACCAACTGTAGACTCTCACTTCGTAATAATTTTGTTCGATTGAAAATATCCCTCGTGACTTTTATAAACTATATAAAACTTTCAGAATGGTTTCGTCATGATTACATAATCACGACAGTCGAGTGTCATTTGCACGTAAAAAAAAAAAGAAAAAACTCTGGAAAAAAATTCCTACCAGTTATTGATATATAACCTTTCAATACCATTCGTGTTAGTCACAGAAAAATATTTTTCGCATCGTCGCAATTAGAAAAGACGTTTAGTCGGTCTCACTTAAACGAACCATTTTGTATATTGATACTCAAATACTTTTTTTCAAAGCAGAAGTCAATCAACAGATTGAATGAAATGGAAGTCTGTCGTATGAGGTGAATGAAGAGGACTCACCTGGACACGCTCCTGGCCAGGTGCAGTGCCGAAGAAGGAGCCAACGAGTCCCTACGATCGCAGCGACACCTGTGTTGGTGGGAAGATTGCCTGGTTCGGTAACCGGTAGGCATGAAAAGAGGACTCACCTGGACACGCTCCTGGCCAGGTGCAGTGCCGAAGAAGGAGCCAACGAGTCCCTACGATCGCAGCGACACCTGTGTTGGTGGGAAGATTGCCTGGTTCGGTAACCGGTAGGCATGATCGTTTGCTGCACTTGCGTCTGCGGTTGAGGCTGTGGCGGTTGCGGCTGCGGTTGGGTTTCGCCGTCGAGCCTGCAGTGCAGTTCGATGTCTGGTACCGATCTCGTAGCCGGATCCTCGGTGGTGCCGCTCTCCTCGGAGCCGCCGAGCCCCGAGACGGACAACTGTGGCGAGGCAACCAAAAAGGTTGCTCGATCCTGTCGCGTGAGCACCGGCTTGCCCTGAGACGCCGCGGCAACAACGACCGGCGGGGGTGGCGCCCTGCTGAGCAGGGCTGCTGTCTCCTCGCTCGAGCCGTAATCGGTACCGTTCCCACCCTCCTGAGAGCCGACATTGCCGTTCGTGTTCATCTTGCCGCCTGGTTCTTTCTCTGTCGCGTCACGTGGCCATTTCCTGCAACGTAAGAAAGCGTCGCGTTAGAAACTAATTACTTGAATCAGATAATTACTTGAATCGCGGGATAATTGACGATTGACGCGTCGTACAACTAATTCGTCTGAATATTTTGTACATATTTTTTGTACAGTTGGAAGCTGAAAATATGGCAAGAAGAACAAGAGGAATACTTGGTTTACTCCAATTGGTCTTACGTTATCTACGCCATTTTTTTTTTTTTTTATAATTTTGCCGATCCGTGTGGTTTTGTTTTTATTACATATGTCCTCTAAACTCTCAATAATATTATATTAACAATCAGACGATGGAATGAAAACGATTAAATTACATATTAGCTCTAAGAAAAGATTTTGGAATCTTTAATCCTGAGTAATTGTTTTTTTTTTCTTTTTCTCAGTTCGTCCAAGTTTTCTTTAACTAAATAACCTTCGAACGGGAGACTGAAGTTGCAATAAAGGATAAGAAAGTTTTCTAAGTGTCACTATTGATTAATTAACAAGATTTTCTCGCTCGAGGCAGTTCTCCTCTTCAATCATACAATCACGTTGGATCAATTACTAGAAAAGAAGAAAAGAAAGCGGGAAATTTTATAAGATGGAATGGAAAGTTTAAAAAAAGTTCACGTGAAAAGCAAAAGGAAAAAAATTCACATTATATTCACGTTATATACATTAAATATATATTATTACTTTCACACCTGAAGTAACTTTTAAATTATGCATCTAATAAAAAATTGTTTAAAAGTGGTATGGTTTTAAGGCAAGTAAAATATGATGTATCAATTTTTTGTAGATTTCGAAATTTCCAAGTTCATCTTTATTTTTTTTTTATCGGACCATATATCTTTCTCATCACAGATCCAAAGAATATTAAATTCCAAGTAAAAAAGTATTAAGCCACATTGGTCCTAAACCTAATGGTTTAGGAAATATTTTACGATAATTCGTCTCGAGGATGAAAACTGCATAGAGAATTAGGATCATTATGTTCCACACATTAATGTTCCACGGACGTTGATGATCAATTTCTCTCATCCAATGGGAATTATTTGCTCAATAATGTAAATTAACATTACCATGATTGGCAAATGTTGTTTCGTCCGTAAACAATACATTTTCTAAAGAAAACTTTCATTAACACTTACTTGCTGCAAAAACTATTCGGCAAATTGTCGAATATTCTGATGAAGATACATGTGATATAAATGCATGAAGAATTCAAAGTAACACTTGATCGACTAATTCCGAATTGTCGAGAAATCTCGATGTTTATTAACATGTGGATTGTGTTCTACAATTTCTAGGACGGCAATAACATTCATTGGTACTTTACGTACGGCGATGTTAATAACACTAAAATTGCCAGTTTCTCGTAATACATTATTGCCTACTTAAACGTTCGTCGCTAACCCCATCAATTCTTAGAATTGGGATTATCTCACTCTATGCTACCTTATCCGTGTGATCTATCGAAGGCACTTGTAAGATAACAATACTGACATTGTCAAATATTTATAATATTCTCTGACGATACGCAGTTTTCATCCTGGAAATAAATTATCGTAGAATATTCTCTTAATCATTAAGTTTAAATCGTTTCAATATCGTTTAATATCTTTTTACTTGGAATTTAATATTTTTTCGATTTATGATGGACGAAATATATAGTCTACAAATTAAAAATAAATAAATAAATAGAAACGAATTTGGAAATTTCGAAACCCCTCAACACATACAAGAAAAAAAAATAGATACGCCATTGATTTTTCCTCTCTTAAAACCAATTTGTTTATTAAACAATTTTTCATGAGACGCAATAATTTAAAAATTATTTCAGGTATGCAAGTTACGTGACTCGACTAGCTGAATTATTCCTTCACTTCTATAAGACGAACAGAAAATTAAGAAAAAGTTCGCGTGAAAAGGAAGAAAAGAATTCACATGTTACATACATGAAATATATACAATCGACCAGTCACAGTTACTCCTTCACCTTTTGAAAGATCGACTCCCATTCCGCGAATGTGTAAATCGACGTTCGTTGAATTTCGAGAAATTCCGCGAAATCCAAGGATCAATGTTACTGAATTTCCAAGGGATGCGTGATCACCGATTTCTGCACACGGATGAACGCGGGCTTTCAACCATTCCAAGTATCGACAACCGATCGGCCATGTCGCCGACTTCAAACGAACGGTCCTTGACTTCTCCTCGCGAGACGCGTTCGATCTTCCCCCGTTTTACTCATACGCACAGATTTACTGCCTGTCATGCCTTCGTCGTGCAGTTTCCTCACGTACCCGCTAAAATACACAAGCTTGACCAAAGCTCGCTACAATATTCCACGAGATTTCTCCTCGAATATAACGTCCACGCTGCCAGTCATCGTTTCAACGAGTCACACGTTCTCCGAAGTTCTATTATTAACTTATGGAATTTCAATCAATTACACAAGCTCAAAAAAATATCGTATGAACATCTTGAAATTTTCTCATTAATAAATGTAGAATGAATTCTCAATTTTGATATGCGACGTTGTGTGAAATTTTACTTGTATCGCGAAGTTATAAGCAAAAGTGGAATGCAATTTGCAATAAAAGTATGCGTGAAACAATAACCGTGCCCATTTAATCTCCATTTGCATAAAAATAAAATACAATTTGCAAATAAAAGTACGTATGCGAAATAATAACCGTGTCCATTTAATTTTCATTTGCATAAAAATAAAATAACTATATAAATGAAGAAAATAATACGATGAATAAATAACTCACTGTCAGTGAACAAGAATTAATTTGATATTCAGTGAAATTTTCGGTAAATTTGATACACAATGAATTTCATACCACGATCTTATTTCACACAGCCGCAATTATTTGCATTATAGATACAGCAAACCTAATCGATCTTTGATAGAATATAGAAGCCGTTGCAATGCCTATTTTAGTAGAATTTGACAGAATACAGAATCCGTATGTAACGCATGTATTTCAAGCTGCCGATAACACATTATCAACTAAACATTCAAATAACATTTAATATTTCTTCTTGCGTCTGTCACTCGTTTCTTTGCTCCGATCTTTGCCTCGATTTTTCTTCAATTCTTCCCCTTAAATTAAATTCTTCTAATTAAAGAATTTTCCAAAGCAGCAAAATTCCAACGTAAAGATCTCGTCGATTTCACGGAATAGTAACCGATAATATTACACGAAGTAAGGTGCAAAATTCCATCACACCAACGAATGAACTACAATTTCGCAAGTGCATTTGAAACAGAATGGTCAGTCATTACTAGACTTGTCACCATTATACAAGAAGAATTTATCCTAATTTTTGCCTAATATTCAATATGACATAAGATTGCATATACAAGATTTAAGTGAAAAGCTTCAATTATAAAACGGCGTAGATAATTTTTAAAATAGATTTATTATTCTCGGTCTTGAAAGGAAAAAATATTCTACGGGGGAGCTCGATGAGAATGGAGTAAACGTGCCCGACGTGATCATCGACGTGCACCACGAATCATGGAAATGAAATTCGCGTTTCTCTCCAACTCGAGCAACGTAAATGAGGAATAATGGATGAAGAGAACAGCTAGCCGGTCTTTTTCGTTTGCCAGCCTGAAAAAAAAACCGCGAGCAGCCATTCGACAGTGGCTGCCGGGAGACCAGAGGCTAGAACAATTTGTACGGATGCCGATTGCTGACCGCACGCAAATTCGAACGTGATAGAATCGGAGAAAATGGGGCCTGAACGATCTTCCATCTCTTTATTTCGCGTCTGTCGTTGAATACTAATAAAAGCTACGTTCTCCATCCTTCTGGCGAATTTTTGTTTTCCGTTTCTTTCCCCCCTCTTTTCGACCAACGACGTGTAACATTTTGCTGATAACAATGCAGAGAATTGAAAAGTTACAAGTTGCATTTTATGATCTAACTATGGTCAAACAGGATAATTCGAATTCAGGATATCTGATGGAATTTATGAGTAAAATTTCATTTCAATACCGTATGAAAGAATTGGTTACCTCTGGCTATTATATACCGTAAAATTTTGCTAATAATATTAATTCCGGATATGTGTCACGAATTTATTATGTATCCTTTGTCTGCCTCTGTTCCTATGATATAATCGTCTTCACCGAAATAATTGTTTTCGCCAAAACCTTCGGATAACCTAACGCGTTACATTAAATGACAAATTAATCGTAAGATCAGCACGAAACACGCCAACGAATAAATATTCCTCTTCTTCTTCTTGTTTCTCTTCTTTTCTCAGTTTCCACAGTACGGATCGATCCTGCAAATTTATCCGGAAATTTGAATTACAGGGATCACTTTCTGGCATTATCCCGAGGGCCGAAGTTTCCCATCGCGCTCGTTCGTTTTCCACATTTTATCGAGCGCGCCGGAAATGGATCGCCCGTCAAACCTGCACGATAGCGTCGCTTGGCCCGTCGAAATCCTCGCCCCGAGCTGGAATGCTTGACCGGAGCCGGAGCATTTTATTTAGTAGCGATCTAGATCGTCGCTCGTGCCTCGCGTATATCACTCTTAGGCTAATAATTAAACAAACCCGGTCGCAACTAGCGGTCGCTGCAGAAATGTCAAGAATCGTTTAACCTTCGAACTTTTCATCCGGAGACTCTCGTCGCGACTACGCCGATACTCCGCGCGCGTCTGCTTATTGAAAGAAAGAGTTGTAGGGAAAATTCGCTCGATAGAGAAGAAAGAAGGAGGCAAGAGAGAAAAAAAAGAAGAAACGAAAAAGAAAAGATGAAAAAGAGGTTGAAAACATGCAGTTGAATGGTGAACGTGCTCGGTGAAATTCTTAAGCATTTCCATTTCACCGGCGAAGCAAGTTATTTTTGTTCACGATGAGAAAGTAGCGACCAAGATTGAATGCTTCCTTTCGAGTAACGATCACCTTCGTCTCGAATAACAAATTCAAAATAATAACAAGCAATGAGATAATTAGAAAACTCAAAACTGCATACGACGCATTTTTGCAACGAGAAATGTGATTCAACTTTTTTTTCCTTTTTTCTTCGCGTAATGTAACTGCAGGACAATTTTCAGCATCGCGGTCGCATTGTTTTCATTATTCTCGATTATTTTCCAACTGAATGTGAATTTTCATCCAACGCAATGCACACTGAAATATAGAGAGAACGTAAACCACGTTCTCTTACGAAATCTGTACGGACCTTTCTAAAGCTGGAGGATGTAGGCACTTTGGACGACTCTACATCAACTTCTTTCTCACAGGCGAATCTGTGCTCTGCACGCGAAGGAGGAGTACGAGATCGAGCTTGAAAGCACGGGACATTGTCCCTGCGAAAGCACAAAACTTCGTACGGACACGAGCTCCGTTTTTTTTCACCGTAGCGAAACAATTTATTTGTTTTATTCGCTCGGTGGTTAATTGAAATGATGACCTGGAACGTCGAATTCCCTTTAATGAAAACCGCAGGCGGCCGAATTGGAATAAAATTGACCGATCGTTCGTGCTGGAAAACGTCGGGATTTTATTTAAATTCAACGTAGATGACGCCGCATATTGAACAACGGCAAGACGCGCCAGGTTTAATGGAAAGTGTTCGTTGAATTTTTCACAAGGCCGCTTGAACTTGGAGAGCTAACTTCGTCACTTGAGAGTCCCGTTTTTCGTAAAAAAATTCTTCACGGTGAGCAACGAGCATGCTTCTTCAATAACAGCGCGATTATTATTGCGCATCTGGCAAGGTATTCACACCTTAACGCTTCCACTGTGCTGAATTTGTTAAAATAACGAGTACCGGGAATTTCATTTTCCCGCAGTTAGAAAATTCCCAACTTTAGAAAATTAAGAATGTTGCGAGTTAATTCTGCTTAATCAAAACGGAATAAGAAATTTACAAGTTCTGCAAAATGAAACAGCGTTGACGTTCATTACCGTCAAGATGGATTATTAACCTCTTAGATGTGAACGACGAGTATACTACATGAAGAAGTGACAAAAAGTAATTACAATTTTTTGTAGAAAATAAAATGTATTCTAGGCATTTTTTATTTCGAGACTAGTTCTTCTTACATCAATATTAATAGTAAATTCTACAATTATTATTAATATTAATAGCAAGAAAATATTTAGAAATGATATAAAAAAGAACTAGCTTCAAAATATTCTGGAATGTCTAAAAACTTGTGAACGTGTTTTATTTTTCAAAATTTAATTATTAATTAATATTAAGGCAAACAATAAAATCATTGATTTTTCAAAAAAAAAAAAAGAAAACTAGAAAGCTATTTCCACATAATTTAATTCAATTTCACAGCAGCTGCACATACTCTGTGTTTGACGAGTATAATCGTCATCGTGTCGTAGATACACTACTTTTAAAAGCGTGATTACCATACAGCTAAGAGGTTCACCAAGATCTCAGAGTTCCTTCGAGATTTAGAATTCGTACGCCGTTTCCGCAACGAAAATGGCGTTACGCGTTACGATCGTAGATACACTACTTTTAAAAGCGTGATTACCATACAGCTAAGAGGTTCACCAAGATCTCAGAGTTCCTTCGAGATTTAGAATTCGTACGCCGTTTCCGCAACGAAAATGGCGTTACGCGTTACGCAAAAGCAGGAAAAGGATAAAAGAACGAAGAAGTGACTCTGGAATCGTGTCTTTCCCGTGGTCCTCTTATCGAAACTGTCTTGTAGAAGCCCCGCATTCAACGACGACAGTTCCTTCCACGTTTTATCGCCAGACATGGCTTCGAAGCGGTGTCTCGTGGAAGCAGTTTCGCGTGAGAACAGTCCCGCTGTTTATAATATTGTCACAGCGAAGCCGTACGCATTAAGANTTAAAACAAAAAAAAAAAAAAAAGAAAGACAAAAGAAAAACTCTTTCTTCCGGTGTCGCGTCCAGAAGTGAAAATAAATCGTGCCATTTTCACTCTTGCACACACTCTCCGCGACCCTCTCCACCATTTTTCCTAATTCTCTCGAACTCTGGCTAGATTCAATTTGTTCCGACAGAGAGGAGAAAAGCCGCTTCGCGAAAGCGTTGCTCTCTCCTCTTCTTCTCTCTTTTCCCTGTTCGCAAGGTTAGAGGAGATGGCTGAAAGTCGATTGGTTGAATAGATGGCACCGGGCTCAACACTGGGCTAAGGGTTTTTCAATTTTCCATCTCACGCTAAGAATCGACGGTGAAATCGACCTGACGCGACGTCCAAGCATCTCCAAGATACATCTCCTCCGCTTCTAGTCGGTCTTCTCGTGAACGATCGAATACCATGGGAATTTTAGGAGCTTTATTTTTCTTCTACCGAAAACATGATCTTTTTGACTCCAGACCTCTACTCAGAAACAGGGCTGTCCAATGGTCGCCGGCTATCCATGTTTACGTTCTATTTCGTTTCACCGATTTTCCGGTATTTTTCCTATTTTTCCCAGTTTTATTTATTTCATTTGAAAATTGAGATCTTCCCGCGTGGAACTTTTATAAATCGTTGAATCCATGAAATTCGAATTTCGCTGATATTTTAGTCCTATCTCTGACACGATCTCTATTGCATTTGTGCAACAAATGGCGTGGGAGTTATCCGTCTTTCGGGTGTAATTTTGTTGTAACGATGGTTTTCTATAAATCTTGCCCCGTTCTTTTTACGCAAAAGCAAGCAAAAAAGCATTGCCCATTACTATCGGCTTCTCTCTGGAGAATCGAATCGCAAATTTCGCTCTTACTTCGCTGAGTAGAGATCCTTTCAAAGTATAAATATAACATTTTTAACGTAAACATTTCACTTCTATATGGGCATAACTCAAATGATGAAATTAAATTTTATTCGTAGTTAATTAGAAACTATATCAATAGAACGTATTCCTGTTCACTTCAACGTTATGAAATATTTCTTGTAGGAATTTTAGAAATTGTTTTAAATTTGATCTTCGGAAAAATTGACCGTGATTTAAACGTAATGGAATAACGTTAAATAGCAAAGTACTCCTTCAATTAAAAAAAAAGTGTAAATAAATATACGTATAAACGAATTATTTCAGAAGTTTCCTTTGATCAGTCATGTTCTTTTTTTAAAGCAGATATACATTAACAATGAAACATAGCTGAATAATGAACGCTTGTTATGTAAAAGTTGCTTCGTCACACGAGAAGCATTTTCCATCCTCTGGTTAAATCTAAACCTGTGACCTGTCACGTTTACCTATGTTCCCATGCCACGAACTCTCCTTCCTCACGTCACGAAAAAATACTATTTGCAAACTTTATTTGACATAGAAGACACATTCGTGAGAGAATGAGTTGCACTCGTAAACAAATTTATGATTCTCGTTGAAATATTTGTCACTTGTATATATATCTCATTTTCCGTGATCTCTTAATTAATTATAGAAATTAATTAATTATTTACTGTTAACAGTAACTCATTCCGTGTAATCCTTTTAATGCTAAATTTCGTCGAGGATAACCTAGAAAGGATTAATTCTTTTTCCGATATCAGAAATAACAAAAATGATTGATCGATGGTTTAGGAAACTCAATTATTAGAACCGGTCAGGCTAGCAGAAGATTCGCTCCAGCAATCTGATTGTCCTATTCCTTTTATGTGGATGACCCTCGGACAATGAATTTATCCTCTCGGCCTTTAAACTTCAATTTTAAATTTGAAATTGGCCTTTTATTCTAACGTAGGAAGTTGGATATCTATCTCTATATTTTTCATCAATATTTTTTTTCTAGTCTGTCTCGAAATTTCTCTCTATTCTTCAAATGTTTTACTCAATTTTATGTGCATCTAAATGGAGGATTCGTGAATATCAACGAATCATTTCTATTAATGAACGAATAGATATCAACAATATATCATATAATTAAAAATTACATTTTTTGCAAATGTAGAGCTGTTACTTCTGTCATCTTTACCACGATTACGTGTACACAATGTTTTTGTCCAGAAATGTTTCATAAATTCAACTCTATCACAAGTTCTTCTCTCCTGTTGTAAATATTTATTGATACATTTGATGAAACTCCTAGTGATGCTTCTTAATTAATTTTCTTACCTACTTAAATTTTGAAATTCGACTGCATGAATTTCTTTTTATTCGTGTAGAATCATATTATCGATTTTAATATATTTTTTTTTTTTGCCGAGGAGAATGAATAAATCTTTGTTCCCGATCGCAGATCAATTTTGTCTTCGTTAACTTTTCTCCGTACCAAGACAGAAGGGGATCGTAGTTCCGACACGCAAGATCCTCATCAATCATCGGAAATGAAACCGATAAATTCTTCTTTGTAGTGTTGCATAAAACACACTACGCAGGAGGCTCAAGATCGTTCCGCGTGACAAATCGTTGCATCGTTTTCGAAATACGAAATGCGTGGGGTAACCGTCGCTTATTTTTCCCAACGCGATTTTCCTCTCGATTCATAAGTATTTTCCCAGCGTAAAATACATCTTTTATTTATCCTTTATTTATACGATATTATACGTTGTCCATTGACATCTGATCATCCAAACAACAACATTTTTTTTTTCTTTATTCACGAGAGAGTCTATACGACAGTCTTCGAAAGTAGTTCAAATTTTCTAGCCAACGAATCCTTCGGTTTTCATAACAAATTATAAAATACAGTTTTCTCGCACAAGTGATAGAATCGCTGATAAACCATACCAAGCTCGCGAACATTACGCAGAAATCCAACGTATCGCTAAATTAATGTTCGTTCTATACGTCCTTTTCATTACTTCGAACGCTACGTTTTATTTATTCCTGCTTTTTAGTTATTACTAATAATGTCGAACAATACGCGGTGGGATTACAATTTTCAAGTTCAACTCGTAATCTCTTATATTCGGAATATGTGATGTATTAAGGTAGAGTAGAATATTACAGTGTTATTACGATTAACATGCCGCTATACAATGTGTTATTGCTTCCTTCTCAAAGTTAAACGGTGCTTACAACGTTCGAGGAGAGCTTGTTAACTGCATCATCGTTTCACCAACGACTGCGTTTGAAATATGAAAACACCGAAGCGTGTTTACAGAACGCTTATGCTCAATTTTGAGAATCTTCCATGTGAGTTTCTAAAAGAAAAGAGAGATGATCGTACGTATCGTTGTGGACGAGTAATCGCAATATTTCAGTACGAAAATAGAAGCAGTGAAGGAACGTAAAGTTGCGATCCGTAAGAAAATTTTCTTCCAAACGGCTCCTTTCAAACGGAGTATTTATGTATTCTCATTAGAATAAAGGAAAGTTTGTTATTACGGCCTCTCGTGCATTTATTGTTTCAATGCAAAGCCTTGTGAAAGAACGTATTAATTTGCAAATATTTTTTCCCCGTCTCCAGCGCGGAAACTTGAGAAACGGATGAATCGAATTTTTCAAAGTTTCGATCAATGCTTAGAGGAATGAAAAGAATATCAATAGAATGATAAACAAAAAAAGAAAAGAAGATTGAAAGGAAGAACAATGAACGAGGCAGGTAACAGAGGATGGATGGTTCCTTATCTCGAACAAATGAGATTTTCAAATTTCCACGATACGGAAGCAACTTCATTATTCTCCGAGGCTGCTTTACTAAATTTTATCGGTGTATTTAATTAGACCGTTTTACACGGGAGCGGTCCGACTTCTAGAAAACAATTTCCACGAAAATTTCATTCGGAGCTTGCCTAATTGTGCCAAAATTCGCTTTAAAGTTCTCTTCAGCCGCGAGACACGACAATTACATTCGAATTACTCTGTTGTTGCGAATCGTAAATCATCGTTTGACAAATTCTCCGCCCGTTTCTTTACTCGACAACAACTTACCGCTTCTCATAAAGATATATCGTCTCCCCGTTTGGAGAATAAATTTCTTTAGGGTGGCAGATGGAATATATCACATCCTACTACGATCTACCTACTACATCTCAAAAAAAAATATATTACATTCGTTTCATATATATCGTTATCACGTCCCTTTTTTTTAGAGGTCTGTAATCCGACGAATAAAAAGTTCCTTCGTTTCACTTATCGATACATCTTGCTCTCCAGCCTGCTCCGATCCCATAAAAGTTACTTCGTGCTGAATTACGTTCAGTCTTCCATGATACATACTCGTTTCTTCTCTACCCATATGTGACTTTCGCCTTGTTAAACCGCTCCCAGAACCGTTTAATCTATCCCCCCCCTCCTCTCTGTTTTATCACAATTCAGCCTCGTGCTGTTTTTTTTATACTTTTTCTGTTCGTGTTATGTAATAACAGTATTTTTCATGCCTTCCGCCTTGCCTCCGGTCTATCAAGAAAACAAAATGAAACACGAGCATTTCATTTACCTCTTACAAGCGAAAAATTATCATGAGATCTTCGCACGAAGTTTAGAAAAAAAAAAAAAAGAAAAAAAACGTTCGCACGTTTTGCAGAAAATAACACACAATTTTAATTCCTCCTGACACGACGAAATTTTAATTTCTCCCCTCAGCCTAGCAAATCAAACGTTAACTACCTGCTTTGGCTTTCGTCGCCTTTTTTCTCGCGTTCTCCCATTATCGTCGCGTGCATACGAGCAAATAAATTACATGCTTTCAGGGCTATTTTCGCCCTTTTCAACGGTACCGCGCGAAGAAAGACATGTTGTGTTTCGTTCGCATATGTTGCACGCGTGCTTTATCTATTCGTGGCTCCACTTAATAAACCCCGCCTTAATAAACTCCCATTTTCGAACTTGTTAAGGCGCATTAACCTCATTAATTCTAGATAATCTCATTTTTATTGCAAATGTACACGTGATTTGAATTAACATATGTTAATTCCAAAATCTATTTACTCACGATAAACTGTTTCCAATTTGATGATATCTAATTAACCAATGATGATCACTGAATACATTTGCATTGAAAGGTGGTACACAAAATGGTTCAATTTCGTTTCTTGCTTTATACAGTATTCCTTATTCTATCCTTCACGAAGATAACTTTTTTTAAAATAGCTACTTTTTGGGAATTGGTTAATATAAATCACATTGGAATTAAAACGTTCAATGTATTTGGATAGATTTCAATTGAAAGAAAAAATAGAGTATAATTAATTAATTTATGCAATATAATGAATGACTGAATGAAAAAGACGTATTATTAAAGTGTTATAAATATTAGATGCTAAAGTTTCATATTGATTGATCCAATAAATAATTATCTGTTTTATTGTAACGTATCGATTCGTTTAAATTTTGTCTCCATACTTTCTACCGGCAGATTATCATGGCAAACATCATATCTCGTTTTAGCACCTAGTGCTTCTTCGCGCGTAATTAAATGCTAAACCAGTTGACAAAATCAAAGAACTGTAAAATGCGCAGTTTACGTAAATCTGTGAAATAATATACGATATAAAAATATACTGTGTAACGCGAATGAAGTAAACACATTTCAACCTTTGATTATATTTATCTACGTTTCATCTCGAGTATAAGCGACTATAAACAATGTTCCACATGGTGGATAATTATTATGTTATTAACAGACCCGCCTTTTTAATTCCAAGAATCTGAAGGTTCGTTTCCAATAACTCAACGAAAGAATCGCGCACGTTCATATATATATCTATACATATGTAACCACAAGTTTCCATCGATCACTTTAGCCAATTAAAATAATAGAAGCGTGACGTCATGTCTCATTGAATTGATGGAAAATTGTACGACAACGGGAACACTGAGAAACGTAGGCATGGCAGAGCAATGGGAATTAATGTTCGTCGAAAGTAACGCGCTTGGGATGTGTCACGAGGGTGATAGGCGCGTGAAACGAGGGATCGACGGTCGAAGTGTGCGCGAGAAAAAGCAGCGGGAAGCTGTTGACAGAATTGGCGGGCAAGGGGTGCCAACCGATCGCGTCGAACGAGAATACTTGTCGAAATACTGATCTGGCATCGTTTATTTTTCCGGGCGAAAGTTTCTCGCATGCCAACACTACCACCGGAGTACATTGAACTCTTACCTCAGTGTCCCTCTGCATCGAGTCAACTGCCAGTCACGTTCATCGGTCCGCGGTACGGCGTTTCTCCGGATGCATGTCCGCTACACACGGTGGCCGCGACGATCTCAAATCCGCGCCGTGGACAACTCGCAACGCGGTGCCGCGCGGTTCCGTTGTCACCCTGACTCGTCCTCGATTGGAACACGCGGCAAATTGGAGCCGATTACAAACCGACCGGAACGCTTCGTGCTCACATGGAAATAAATTCACAACACTGTTCGCCGGCTTTCCATTGGACCCCGGGTATCTCCATTGAGAGATCTCCGCCTCCCTCCTCGGCGTGGGAAACGTTGCACGGAAGTGACGACGATTTCGACTGAATGCGAATCACGCGAATGCGAATTAACGATAAGAAAACACCGAGCAGAGTGACGAACAGTGACGCGAACGGAGGAGGGAGAAAACGATAGAAGGACGCGTGTAACTAGCGCACCAGCCGGCCGACAGGACACACCACGACAGACTGAAAACGAGGGTAGAAAACGTGGTTGCCGTCGCGACGCCCTCGTGCGTACTCGGCCGGCATCGGCACGTTTCGCGTACCGCCGTCTCGCTCGGTGTTCAGGGCCGTCGCACTCCTAGTCGGCGCCATTCGGGTCACGTGGTCGCATTAGGGGTGAACGACGTGGCGCGCCACGATCTCTTTTCAATGTTCGCTACCCGCGTATACATACTTGGTTTTTGCCACGGTAAAAAGAAGGATAGTCCAAAGAGACGAATAACCGTGATATACGAGCAACTGCAGTGGAATATCGCGTGAATATATGTGTACACAGGTACTCCTTCATGTTTTCACTACGTTACATGATCTCGTAGAAACGTAGTTTATACTTTACATACACGCAGTCGTCGTTCGAACTGTCGAAGTTTTGATTTCGCGCGTTTTAGAGGGAACAGTGGTGGCACTGTAAGCTGCGTATTTTCGTTCGAAATAGGAAATACACAGTTAAGTCAATGGTTCGCGTTAGATACGATAATATCACTGTGTTATGAGAATAATTACTATGATAAGGAGGTTAACTAGGTTAAGTACACGTTATTGACTTGTCGTAGAACTACTTATGCCATTATCGATAAATTTGTAATACTTTATTACCGATAAATTTGTAAACCTATCATTATATAAATATCGCGCAAATGTTTGAATAAAATATATAATTTGCGTTTCTTTATCTTCCTTTTTAATAAAAATGAATTAATATGCGCATGTTTCTGATTCATAACTTGTTAGAATATTAATAGTCAGAAAATCTTAATTAATGTTAGAGGTTAATATCGATGAAAACGATACTATCGATGAAAACATCGATCGATAAAATGATTCCGGTGAAATATTTCTACGCTATTGTTATAAATTACTCGCATAAATAATACTGCATCATGAAACAGGATCTTCTCGAAGATTTCCCGATAGACTGTGACGTTATCTTTCGAAGACGATGCTTCAGGGAAACGAGTTCTTCTGGAACTTCGAAGCAATGTAAACTCGAATTCATTCATCTCTACAGACTTCAAATACTATGCCGTTGGTAACGTACCTCAACTTATATTTTTTTTTACATATTGTTGGAGGAATAATTCAAATTTTCGTAAATTTTCTTGTGTTTTAATTTGAGTAGGATTATATTGATTATATTATATAACCTATATTCAAGCTATTAGAAAGTTAGACACTCATGAATAATAATCATGAATAATAGCTCTAGTGAGAATAAGTTAAAAAAAGTAGGAAATTTTTTTTAATTAATTATAAAATTATCGTGTTTCACACTGCCTTCTAAATTCTCTGTTGAAATACGGCAATGTGTTGAGCAAGTAATAATAAACTCGCAGAGGCGGTTTTCTAGAATATTGAAACTAATCGTTTATGGTAGCCACGTCTTTCCCGTTGTAAAATAACAAAAAAAAAAAAAAAATAAAGCATCATCATCTCGAAGGAAGCTTTTACCTTCTAAATCGTGTCGAGTTTCATTGAAATACCAACATTCTCATCAGACAGCTCCCGTAGAAAGCACTCAAAGCGTTGTCGATGAAATTGCTTGTAAACAAATTATAAATTGCCATTTCTTTGAATACGAACACATCAACATACGATTGGCTGCACTTAAAGTTCTTATTATCCCAGAAACAATTTCCATAGTAATTAGAAACTTCCGAAGTAATTTCCGATTATTGTCTTCATAAAGAACAAAGTATTGTACTTTTTACTGTTTGAATATTAACTTCAATAATTAGTAAAATGTTTGAATAACTTTGGAACATGGTAACTGAAATAAAAAATTCTAAGATATAATCTTGACTGTGAAGCAAGACTATGCAACAGCTGTAAAACAAGTAAAAGGGAAGGCGAAACTGCGTCATATATTCAAATCAATTTTTTCACACATTTACAATAATCAATGAAAACAATACCGCTTTTTAAATACCTTATTACAAAAGTATAATGAATTTAATTATCAGATTCGTTACCATATTTAGCATGTTTTTTATGAGGAAATCATATGGTTGATCAAGAAATTTACTCCTTATTAGATCTTGTAACTTTATCGATACCACGAAACACGATCCTCAAGCGTGTCGTTTATAAAACTACTGTGAAACTTCAGTACGGCCTCGTTTGCAACTGTGTATGCACGATACCCTTTTCGTGACAAGGTGGTTCACGCGGGCGAATGTTCGGAAATTTGTCTTGCGACGGAAACTTTTTCAGAACGTAGTTTCGTCGTGAGCCGGATGTTAGGTTTTGTATAGAGGGATGCTTGCTTACTCGAATATCACAGTTCTTGCAAGTTCTATCTGTGACGACCAACTGTCACACAGTTTGTTGCCGACTGTTCAAAGTAGCTACGGTGCATCGTCGTGACAATGCAAACTCAAAAGTATATACGCTAATTAGACAAATGTGAGGGTAAAATGAAAAATTAGATTCTTAAGAAGATATAAAATATCTTAATCTTATAATTAAAAGCAAAAGCGATACTAAAACAGTATATTTTTTTCGGGAAAGTCCTTAATTCTTAGTTAAAATGTCCTATCTAGTATCTTTTTCATTTTATAAGATATATCTACATTTATCGAGATATAAATTTCTTCGTGTTTAATGATTTTACTTTCAAGTGAATGAAGAAGAGAGAAGAAAAATAAACATAGCACAAAAGTATAATTCGAGAATTTCAGTTTTCTCGATTGTTTTAAAATAATAGATAAAGCACATTTGGATTTAGTTACATATTAAAAATCAAGATTAAAGTAGCCACAGAAATCTGGATTTGACACAGAAAAAATAAATTCCTGTACTTTTGTACAATTAATATGGCTCCTTTAAATAAATTAATGCTGCAAACTCACACTTAGATAAACGTCTGCCTAATTCACTTTTATTTTCGACGTGTGATTTAGAGAGAGGAGCGTGTATTCTTTGATATATCTTTTGGCAACAGAGTTTCAGAAATATCGTCATCATCTGCTATTATGCCACGTGTATTAACGAACGATGTTACAAGAAATATTTATTACGGTTTTGTACTGAATCTGCATAAGGTTGGCGAGGCCAGGTGTTGTAAAATAAATGCAAAGAGTGGCGCGCGCAGAAGTCCTCGTTCACGTGAAGTAGCACGGAAGAAGGGACGATTTATGGTCATTAAATAATTTAACGAAATTTATTCCGCCGCCTTCGTTCCAGGAACTCGCGGCATTAAATTTTCGAGGCACGAACGTGTGTCTACGATTGCGATATTAATGGTCACGGTGTAATAGGGATCCGATAACTGGCTACCGGCCAACAATCGACTCGCCTCTGCTTCATTGCGAAATTCCGCGACCGAAGAAATTGCACGGGGCTTCGTTCCGACGTACGCTGCACGTGCCTGATAGTTTTCGCATCGGGCGTAGTTTTCGCGCAAGGAATCCAAGCAGACACGTGCAAACACGTGCAGAATGTTTCGCTTCTCGCCATTATCACGTTGGAACATTAACGCAAAAATTACGTGTTACTGAAAAATTTAGATACACCGTGAAACTTCGTCCTCGTTCCACTGCACTACTAAAACAAAGTTCTTCACTTTCAAAGAATCTTTTGCCTCGTCTTCTTTTCCCTTACAACAGTATAGTCGTCGCGATTACTCTGTCGTAGCGCCTCTTAGTTTTTAATGCAACTGTATCGGAGATAACTCGCTAGGACGAATGGTCTTTCGACAACATGTTTAATCGAGCACGCGTTGTATTACGAAAAGTAAATTTCAAAACTTGCTTAAATTAAAGAGTCTCGTTCGCAACGTTCGGGTGAAAATCGGGTGAAAATCGGAGAGGAAGATAGGTATCAAAAAATTACGGAAATCTTGGTCGAGATATCGACAATTGCCCGTATCATAATAATTTCACCATAAATTCGTTGGTCGATAATAGAAGATCTGGACAGGATCGTAGATGAAGTTTCGACGTTATCGCGAAACTATAGCAGAAACTTTTCATCGGGCCGGGTCATTGGCCCGCAATCGAGAGATACTTAGTCGGATAGAGCACGCGATGCATTAAGACCGAATTTAGTCGACGCGGCGCGATTCGGTGCATGCACTCCCGGCTCGTGCATTCGCGTGACTCCGCTGGCGTGTAATAAGTGAATTCACGTTCGCTCGGGCCGAAAACTTAGCTGACAAACTCACCCGCCGCACTGCACGAGGCCATTCAGCTCGCGAAACTCTCTTGTTTTGAGTCTGTTTAACGATTTCCCAGAGACCTGCTTTTTCGACGGACCGCATGCAACGGGCGAATGCGGTCGTGAACTATGGATTCGCTAGCGGGACCGCATGCAGGTTCGCGTGTGTTCACCCCTTTCGCCTGCCCGCGGTCATTGATTCGCCGTCATGTTTATTCCTAGTACTTTGCCTCGTATATTCAAGTTAAGGCACTCGACTTTGCTACACTCGCGATATGATTTTCACCACCTGAGAATTTTCTTGATAATTTCACTACGGGAAACTTGAGCATATTGTATTTAGAATGCATCAGATCGATAGTGGTTTCCGTGTCGAATTTGTTACATGGGAACCATCGTACACTGTGGTTGGGTGAAGAAAAAAAAAAAAAAGAAGAACGGATCTATTCGTTTATTTTCCTGCATTTTCCTTTAGGCAAGGAATATTCATTGACACGGAGGGACGTTCCACATGGATACGACACATACCGCACATCCATTTCGCACATCCGTGCGTCAGTCATACTTGATGGATTCGTCGAATATGTCGAGCAAAAATAGTAGAGGTTCAGAATACGCTTTCACGTTATAACGAAAATCCAGGCAACGAGTCGCGAGAATTGGAAGAGTCTCAATATCAATAAGTATTAAAAATAGGAATTCCTTTCGAAGGAGAAAAAAATTTTCATAGGAAACTCGTTCACGCAGTTCGACAAAAGTTGTATAATGTCTACTTTTCCCGATATGAGAATCCATAAAACTTTATCTACTGTCTAGCGGACATTTCTTTCAAAGTTCACGTGCTAGTATCGTCGCAATATGAGTAACTTTTACCTCTTGCAATTTCTTTCTAAAGAAGATTTCAGCTTCTGTATCTGCTTTCTTTTATAGAATAAAACAAAAAAAAAAAGAACAAAGAAAAAAGAGAAAAAAGGAACTACGTTTATTTCATTTGAGAACAGCGCACGATATCAGTATCGTTCGTAATACTTTTGTCTAAAAGCTAAACGAGAGATACGTCGGTATAAATCCAATGAGAAACGCAGCCAGATTTATCTTTTCACGAGGACGTCACATTTGTCGGAAAAATCACGAATTGCGGCTCGTGTCGCGACGGAGCGGAGGATTAGATTACTTAGAAGCGTTCCCTAGGGTTCAGTCATAAAGAGGTTTATCATGACGAGAAACAGAAGAGATGGAAGATGCAAAGGAAACGAAAGCGTTGGCCGCCAGTGTCGTAAAAACTGTGCGGACGGGATTCGTCGACGGTCGGAGCGTGCAGCGGCCATTAAGAAAAGTCGAGTTCAATAAACTTTCGAACAAAACGCTGAGTTATTGATCTTCCAGTTACGTCACGTTACTTCTTTTCCACCTGCCAGCTCGTCTATCGAACCGTACAGACTCAAACCGCATTTCCAACACGCAAATGATTCTTAAAAAGTACCTCGAATCACGAAAAAGTCAACGAAGCTCCCTTCGCCTTGATTTCTGCATTTTTACTCGTCGCGTGTTCCATCCGTATCGATCCGTTTCAACTAATCGGTCTTCGAAAAGGCAATAGGTGCGCGCGAAATCGCGACGACCTTTCTTACGATCTGATCGTCAGATTTGCATTTCCCTTGAGAGTACAGTAAAAGTAAATAAATAAGAAATTCACTGAATAAATAAATACAATAGAAATATAAAATATCAATTAGTGACAAGTAATTAGTTATAGTTAGGGAATATTAATTAGTGACAAATTTAGATATAGTCATTTGAAAGAAAAATTGAAAATTGTTACATTTCTGCTAATAAGTTTAACATTAACCGAGATATGATTGAATGATTTTTGTTAGTGACGCCTATTTCTCAAATTGAACGTGAAATAAATTTCTATGTCATCGTTAGTTAATTTCTGAGGACGAGATCATTCTTCATTTTCATCAAATTTACAATGTACAACGTATAAGAACTGTTCTTTGACTTCAATAACGTTGGATCTAAATTTATTTTATAGAACATTCTGCTAGTTTTTTCTTCTCCAAGTTCAGTTGATTTTTAATATGAAATATCATGGAAAATAATATGAATATTCCAACACACAAATTTGAAAATGATTTTGTACCTTTATCAAAGATAACAGATGAGTCGACTGGATTCGACTCGATAACCGATGATCGATTGGAATTGGTTTTAATTTTCATGTACATACGACGTACAAAATTGTTCGAATCATTTATTTCTCTCAGAATTCAATGGTTAGAAAGTTATGTTCGTTTAGTTAGTGAACGGGTTCGATATTAAACGAAAAACGTTTATTGAACAATATCCTCTTTATTTTATTCGTCAACTACATTAACGCAATTAGAACTTATGATAGATAATTATGAATATAACTATCCATTAATTCGAATTTACGATAAATAGTTAGGTGTTAATTAATAAAATAGTTATTAAACAGACGGGCTGTGTTATTCCACAATTAAGGGGTGTCGAAATAACGATGGTGTTGTCGTGTGGTCAGGATCGATATTTCATTCAACGACCTAATTCCTGATTTACGACACCGACCACCAGCTGCAATGGTTCCCGATTCGATCGGGATGATATATCTTCAACGCGATCGTTTTCTTCCTTATTAGCCGATTCAAGCGCCGAGAAGCCGTTTCACTAGATAACCAGGGAAAGCATAAATTCCGCAAGCTGCCAACAATATTATCAGCACGCACATGAAGAAGCCTATTATCCTCCATTTGTAATACCGACAAACAATGTAACGGAATGCTTTCCACGGATTCCGAAACCAGGAGAACGAAGTATCCGGTCGGCTGTAAATTAAAGGAAATGAGACCTCTTCCTTTGTGATTGATTCGTAGTGAAAAATGATTGTCAATCGGATTAACAAATATTTATCAGACGAGTTTAAAGGCCATCAACCGATCGTTTATTAATAATATAATGGCGCTTTAATGTATACCAAATGTGATCGAGTTTAATTACAGTCATCGAATGACGATCACTTCGTTCGAATAGCTATCAAACGTTTGGATTTAATCGGTTTTGTTCGTTATTGTTGCGTTATTATTAATGAAATGTTTAGTGATCTGACCGTATTTATATATATATTCTTTTGTGACGAATTTCATACATTGTATCTGAAAGGATTAATTAATTAAAAAGTAAAATCTGAACATTTGTCGGGCGTAAAGAGGAAAAAGTACTCATTGGAGTAGCAGTTTCTTTAGAATCGCGGAGAAATACGAAATTACAAAGAATTAAAGTTGCTTAATGACGCGACAAACGTACAGCAGGGGATTATCAATTCCATTACACAGAATAAATCAATTCAATGCTCAACGTATTACGAATCGTACGATAGGGCACGGTTTAATTTTGTCCTTCGATCTTTCTTTGTGTTCCGAATGGAGTAGACAGGTTGCAGTCTAAGTGGATAACTCGATCTTCTAAAGATTGTCCGGAAATATATATTGCCGATGCTTACCGACTTAACGAAATAATCTGGTTACCGAGTTATTCGCAGTTGTACAGATTGGCGATCAAAATCGAAAATTAATCCATTTAGATTTGATAGCCGAGCGATATCTGCATTAATTTTATTTACGGTTAAGCATGAAATTATCGTTGAAACGTTATGGCGTGATTTTATTTTGAACCGGTCGTGGCTGTTCAACTTTATACAGACACGATGAATAAGTCATCGACTTTGTTCAATAAGTTTCTTCTCGGTAATTAAATATTTCTCTGATTTTTGCATGCTTTTATCGTGATAGATAGTCAATCCTTTAATGCATTTGATAATTGAATATATTCATATTACTATCTGTATAATAATATGAATAAATGGAATATCTAGAATTAATTATTTGTTACCTTACATATTCGTGTGGCGAATATACAAAATGCAAGACGAATTTTCAATATTATTCTTCTATATATTATGTTACGTATAAACTAGTGCATTTAAGGGTTAAATATCTTTAAACAAAAATTCTTTGGTACGGCGATATGAAAATATAACCGATACTATTCGTAATTCGATAAAATTCATTTAGAACTCGACATCAATCTCGTACAGACATCGATTGATATTTGGTTCAGAATTTCAATAGACAACCATCAAGATACACAAGGCATCGCGAAGTAGTCGTGCACGTGTCTTTCTTTCTTTCATCGATTGACATGAAGTTCTGCATATTTTAATTAAGTGTCGTCATACTTTGGTGGAGGTAGATTTTGAGGTGGATCCCTTCCTTTGCCCGCGGGTTCTTCGTCAGCCTCCTCCGCTGGCAATATTGATATTTCCAGTTCAACTTTACCCTGAATCGATACATTACGTCGTATGCCCACTTCAGTGTTTCATGAGTATTTCTGACAAAAAATAAAAAATAAAAAAAAAAAGAAATAAACGAAGACGAGAGGTCGAGGTAAATGGGTATATTCGCGGTGTACTCGTTATCGAAGCAACACATTTTCAGCGAGTAACTCTAAAAGGGATCGAAAGCTTTCATTTTAATGAAAACTTTCGAACCGACTTGATACATCGCGAGCATCAGGCGTTACGATTTTGATAATATCTACGAGAGATAAATATTCGTCTTGTGCAATGTTAATAAATGTTGGAAGTTTCGCGATACACACCGCCTGGACGTATCGACCTGCGTTCACGCTACACTCGAATGGCCACCACGCTTTAATTCGTGCCATTTTGAACATGTTGACCGTCGGCAGAGTCGGATCTAGTAACGATAAAGTGCAAGTTTTGGAATTCGGACTTCCCCGTGGCATTTTGGCTAGATCCAACGTCACCGCTCCTAGAAGTAAACAGAAATATTCATTTCGATGGTATTGGAACTTTTAGCATCCTCGTGCGTATGGACACGTGCCAACAATGCTGGAAATTCGTCTGCAAAAAAGAAGGAATTAATGGATAAGCGCGACGATTAATTTAAAAATTCGTTTTACCGAGAAAATCGTCCGGAGAAAAATGATCGCTGTCCCAAACTTGCAAATGTAATCTGCATGGCAGTTTGTCTTCCGTTTCGCTTCGCGCAAAGAAGGATGTCTTTCTGCGCACAATCATAACGCGCTCACCCTTGCAGTACATGACGCGAAATATAAATCGCCAATTAAAATTTCCCTCTCCGTTCAAAGAATTATAGTGGACGTCGGTTTTTTGATAGTCGTCGTAAAGTATCCAGCTGAAGAATCGATTATAGCGATTTATGCTAAAGATTGAAAAATTAATTTACGAAATTTCTGAACTCTTGCATATTTCGGTACTGAAGCATTTTAATTCGAAATAGAATTACAATCTACCCCCTATTTCTTCGTGACATTATAAATTCTTTCCATCTTTTAATTCGATCGAAATAGGTTTTCAAATAGTTCAATTTCATCAGTTTTTCCTCAGCAAATTTTTAGAAGAATTACTGTTATAAATATTTACTTTAGCCTTACCCTTTTACATAAATATCTGAACACTTTTCTCCGGTAAGGAATTGACTGTCGACGAGAGGCACGTCCTCGGTGTTCCAAACGATCACGCGAATTTCATACTCCTCTGGTACAGGCGGACTGATGTCCACTGCCGGTTTTGGAGGACGTTCGCCGAATTGAAACATGTCGATCCAAAGTTCTAATTTACCCTGCAGCATCGTCCGAGAATACAAATCGTGCTTTTAGAAAGGCCAATGAATATTTAGGCAGTCGAAAAAGTGTGTAATTCACTGTGTAGCTCCAACCATTTCTATCAAATATTGTACTATACTATTTGTGTCTGTTACTATAAATTTCGCGTTACTTGTTGTAGAAAGTTGAAAATAAGCGAGTCAGGATCAAACGAAAATAATAGTATCTACTTGAATCTGTTTTTGCTTTAACTGTTTAACTGTTTAAATTGTACTAATATAGTATGTAATAAAGAGGAATTAAAAATAAATTAGGAATGGCATAATAAAGTTCAGCGATAAAGATCAACGTTTTATGTTTGTTTCTTAGAGAGGACTCGTACGTCCTCGAAAGTTTAGATAAACTGGCATTTTCTTTCTCCACGACCCAATGTTCGTCGCAGTTTTAGCGTAGATAAACCCACGGACTCGTCTCTTTTTACAACCTGCTCTAATCCGGGTCTGGCGATGTTAAAAAGCGGTCGTCTCTCGACGTGTTCAGGCACCAGGACGCAGCCGCAAACGGGGAAATCTTGCCATCGG